>VXBH01007265.1:86912-109376 GCA_013400035.1 Rynchops niger
TTTTTTTTAACCACGTTTAACCATTTCTAAGGAGGCTAAAATAGCTAGTCATTTGTTTATGTGTGATTACTGTTACAGACACAGTCTTCAGCTGGGTTTATTACGGGTTTGGGTTTTTTTCCCCCCAGTTTGAACAAGTCCATTCAGGAAAAAAAAATTAAAAAAAAATCAGAAGACCACACAACTATTTGCTAGTTTCCTTAAAACACCCATATTTAGAGTTTTCTCTCAGTCTGACCACTGGTTCTCTAGCCAACCATTACTCAAAGGTATGTTCACCTTCTTTCAAGGAACTGTTATTACTACATTTTTCCATGAAAGCCTACAGCTGCTCTCTTTTCTGATTGGCCAGCTAATTGACACCTACTATGAGGAGGCTTTTTCCCATGTTCTTCCCTGTATTTTTACTCTGTGCACAATATATTGATTTATTCGTGTTTCCACTATCCCAGGCAGTTCTGACTTCTTCCCTTCAAGCTACACTGCAGTAAAACAGGACAAATGCCACCGTATTGTCTCCTTAAAATAGAATAAGACTTTAACATAGATGCCATTTACAAGTTAAATTCACCTCTTTTAACTTTTTCCCCTCTATGACTTAAGTATCTAGTAATCTTGGTCTCCGTAAACTAATAATTTACATTCTGTATAGTCAACAGGGATAGGAACTTCCAGAGGGTAATTTATCCCCGTCTAAGACGGGTGCTCAAGCAGGCACCTGCAGAAGATACTTGGTCCTACCTCATTTGACCTCAAATGATATGACTCAAACACATCGTTTGAGTAAACGCAGAACCTTGATGAACTGGCTTAAATTTAACACGTAACGTTTAGCAGGGTCAAGTTGCAGGAGATGAGATTTATCCAGTGTGTCTGAATACTCTTAAGAACTTCCAGTCTTAAAAAAAACCCAGCTGTTTTCAGATAAACCGAAATCATCTTCAAGTGAAATGAGGAGTACTGGATCATTTGTCACATTTTTAAATGAAAATGAAAGCAATCACTGCCAAATGAGTTCCTAGTGATTACAGAATTTTGTTTCCATTTCTGTGTCCTTTCGGAAAGATAATTGCTCAGACATTGGAACAATGATTTAGTAGTAGCTTTGATTGTGCATCACCCAACGATACCCTGTATATATATATATACACATAAGAAATACATGTATTTATTATGGTGATGGGGGTTGCTAAGTACTGCTCAAGATTCATGTCTTGCTGAGGAGGGAGTGAAGAAGAAAAGGAAGGGTTGCTTTATCTCACTCTTAAATCTACTTCTATACACAAATTTTATCTTTTCTTGAATAAATTTTAAAATGTTAGCTTTCCCAATGTTTGTAACTGCAAGCATTCAAAAACAACTTTTCACATGATACATGTAGAGATATCAAAATCATTGATAAATATCAATTAACCTAAAAACAGCATCCTGCTGAGGCATTAATATAGCTATGTTGAGCAAGAAAGTATCAGCAGTTTGGGGAATTAAAAGTCGGAATGAATTCCATAAGCCTGTTCTAATCAGAACTTATTTCTACTTTTGCAGAATAACATAAACTTGTACAGATGAGAAGCATGTGATGTGAGTGGAGTGATTTTTATCTGCCATATGCATTTACTGCATTGGGTTTTTGTGGTAGCTTTGTCCCTCTGCAGACCTAGAGGAGCTGCTAACCTAAATGCCACCCAAAACAGAATTACTTGGACAGCAGGTTCCTGCTTATGCACTATACTTCCCATGCGTTCCTATGATGTTTTTGGAACATTTCCTTATCTCCATCCCTGTTGCCTTTTGACGGGCATATGCAAGATTAGAGCTAAGAGAAGGAAAATACCTTCTAGGTAATATTAGCAGGTGTGTCTTTTGGACTGTTTGACTAAAGGGATAGCCTTACTTTCAGGTCAGCAAGCAAGGAATACAGTGGTTTTAGGATGTAGAGTTTTCAAAAGTTTAACTCTTGCATATGACAATTGAATCGTTGTAGTACAGCACGGAAATACTGAGGGAAGACTTGCTCCTTTGCTCTTTGCTCCATATGCTGTGGCTCATGCCAGTGATCTGTATATAGAGTATAACATGTGGAAAACTATTTTGGAATTAATCTGATATTATAAGGGGAATAAGCCAGGACTCAACAGGACAACAGATGCCTCCAGTTGTCTCCCCAAAATGACTTCTGCATTTTTAACAAGTGGTGAGGTCTTTTTCAAGTTAGTGCTTTACCCCCAGGAAACCTGATTTATGATGAACTAACCTAAAGCTCATGAAGTCTCAGACCACTGTAACCATGTTTGTTATCCATGAGTAGCAATTCAGGCTTCCTGCTACTCAGAGATAAAAGAGCATTTTTATCAGCTTGTGTGCAGGATTTGTGAAGCACACAGGAAAAGTCCCAGGTCACAACATTATTTACTTAGTGTTGCAAGTGGCATCCCCTGGCAGCAAAAAAGAGCTGTGATATGACACGTTCTTAATATTCCTCTCTTCTCATCCTTGTTACGTCCCCCACAGCACTATGGGAGAAGCTCTCATACCCTTTCTGGGAAATAAGCATGGCTGGATGACTCCCTAGAGTGCCTCTGCAATAATGCCTGCAGCATGGGGAACAAATAGGAGGAATTAGAGGTGTGGATGCAATTGCAGGGCTATGATCTCATCGGGATCACAGAGGCGTGGTGGGAGTTTTCACACAGCTGGGATGTTGCGATGGCTGGATACAGGCTCTTTGGAAAGGATGGCAAGAAGGGTAAATTATGCCATATGTGAGAGAGCAGCACAGATGCATGGATCTCTGCTATGGGATGAGTGATGAGCGAGCTGAGAGCCTGTGGGTCAGGATTAGAGGTAAACCAACACGGGTGATGTTGTGGGTGTCTGCTACAGATTGCCTGGCCAGGAAGAAGCGGTTGAGGTCTTCTTTAGACAACTGGAAAAAGCCTCATGTTCACTGGCACTGGTCCTCATGGGGTCTTGAACCACAGTGATATCTGCTGGTGTGCATTGACAACAGTTGATGTAGAAGCCAATGATGGGAGGTGCTTTGCTCATGTCCCACTTAAAAACAAGAAAGGGCTGTCTGGGGATGTGAAGGCTGGGAGCAACCTTGGTTGCAGTGACCATAATGGTAAGAGTTCAGGAGCTTGAGGGGAGGGAACAAGGCAAAAACCAGGACTACAACCATGGACTTCAGCAGAGCAGGCTTTGGCATTTTTCAGAGATCTGTTTGGAATAATTCCATGCAATATGACCTTGGAGAGAAGACAGATAAAGGAGAGCTGGTTGATTCTCAAGGATCACCTTCTCCATGTTCAAGAGTGGTCCATCCTGAGGAGCAGGAAAACAAGCAAAGGCAGTCGGAGTCCTGCATGGATAAACAAGGAGCTCCTGTCTCAACTCAGATATAAGAAGAAAATGTACAGGAGGGGAAAGCAGTGTCAGGTGACCATGAGGAATACAGAGACACTGTCCAAGCATGCAGGGATTAGGTCAGGAAAGCCAAAGCCCACCTGGAGTTGAATTTGGCAAGTGATGTGAAGAGCAACAAGAAGGGCTTCTAAAGTACATCGGCAAGAAAAGAAAAACTAGGGAAAATGTGGGCCCACTACTGAATGGGACCAGGGATGTGGTGACAAAGAAAGTGGAGGACGCTGAGGTACTCAATGCCTTCTTACCCTCAGGCACAAATTGAAATACAGGAAACTGTGTTTAAGCATAAGAAAAAACTATTTTACTGTGAGGGTAGTCAAACACTGGCTGCCTAAAGATGTTGTACAGTCTCCACCCTCGGAGATATTAAAAACTTGACCAGACACAGCCCTGAGCAGCCTTGTTGAGCTTACCTTGACCAGCAGGGATGGACTAGATGCTCTCGAGAGGTGCTTTCCAACCTCAGTGATTCTGTGATGCTGTGACTCTGTCATTTAAAATTTTGGTTTAGTTCAGTCTGCTGCTGCTCACAACCCTTCTGAGCTGGTGAGGCATTCAGTCTTTTTGCTATGCAGAGAAAGAATGGGAAAGGACAATGAAGAAAGCCTACAAACCAAGTCAGACAAGTTTTGGGAAGAGACAGACACAGCTCAGGGTGAGTCTAAAAGAGGCTTCAACAACAGCTAAAAGAAAACTCATTAAATATCATCAGTCCCACAGTTTCCTAAAGAAAGCCTGGTAGGGGACAGGGGAGGGAATTTTAGCTAAAGAGAGTAGAAAAAATAATGCAGGCTATGAATTTCACATGGTATTACCCATGGATCTGAGCAGGATTCATACCAAGTTGGGACCTAGCTGACAGAATAACTTTTACAGACTAAGAGACTTACCACCCATTGTGACAGAAAGTGATCCATGTTGTTAGTATTTTAGATGATGTCTCATAATTTTCCTCTTTCTATGGATATTGAAAAGAAAGAGTGATTGATGTAGAACCCGGAGGGTCTTTATATCTTTGGCAACTAAGACAAAGCAGGCCATCAGTACTCTGATTGCATTTTGTACAGAGGACGTTTTCCAGCTCAGTGCTTAACCATTAACTTCCTCAAGGTAAAATAACTACTCAGCATGGTGAATATATTGAACGTTGTAGAAAGACAGAGGAATCTTTAATGGGGAAGAGTAGATCATCCATCACTGTAGCCAGTAGTGTGCCTATTCCAAATCCTGGCCTGAAATTTGACTGGAAGGAGTCCATGAGCAAGGTGGTGAATAAGATGGTTGGGCACAAACACAAATCAAAAGTGGTGCGAGTGTAGAGGTGATAGAAGAATGGTAAACAGCATCTAAAAAAGTTTTTAAAATTTGCATTACTAAGTCTGCATTCTCAAAGCGCTCATTTTTTTCCCCAAGTTTTTTTAATAAAGAACTTAATGTCTACTACTGAACAGATGCCTGGGGCCAGATAACTATGGAGAGAATCTGGCACTCAAAATAAAAAAAAAGTATCTCCATTTTGCAAAGTTCCTGACTAGACACTGGAAAATAGCAAATATATTCAATAAAAAATACATATACTTTAGCACTTCCTTGGCCTGCAAGGATAATTTATGGGCTTCAGTATGAAAATATGGTGTAGAAGACTTTCTTGGACTATAAAGCTTTAAAAAGAATGTTTTTATCTGTTTGGTGGAGCGATAACAGCTTCTGTTTCATATAAATATAGATACCTACATACATATACATATATACATGCACACACAATGATGTATTGTTGTGGTTTTGGCTGGGGTGGACGACACTAAAACAAAGGACAGATGCTCTCTAACTTCTCTACCAAGTGAGAGAAGAATGAGAGAGAGAGAGAGAGGGATTTACCAGTTGAAAAGAAGCTAAAAGACTTTAGTGAAATATTAATAACAGGATAATAAAAAGATAATAATATTAATAAGAAAATAATAGAATATATACAATATATACAAAACCGTATCGAGCTCCCAGGNGCTTCAGTATGAAAATATGGTGTAGAAGACTTTCTTGGACTATAAAGCTTTAAAAAGAATGTTTTTATCTGTTTGGTGGAGCGATAACAGCTTCTGTTTCATATAAATATAGATACCTACATACATATACATATATACATGCACACACAATGATGTATTGTTGTGGTTTTGGCTGGGGTGGACGACACTAAAACAAAGGACAGATGCTCTCTAACTTCTCTACCAAGTGAGAGAAGAATGAGAGAGAGAGAGAGAGGGATTTACCAGTTGAAAAGAAGCTAAAAGACTTTAGTGAAATATTAATAACAGGATAATAAAAAGATAATAATATTAATAAGAAAATAATAGAATATATACAATATATACAAAACCGTATCGAGCTCCCAGGGTGATGATCACGTCACTGGCAGGCACTGGGGAAGTCCCAGACTGGGCTGCAATGGGTGGGAACTGGATTCCCCACAGCTGGAGTCAGGAACACATGGATCGGGATCAAAAGTAGATGAACAGAGTCCTCCTCGGAAGTTGGCCATTGAAAAAAGAGAGTGACCCTTTGATCCCTTAGCTTTTATATTGAGCATGGGGCAGATGGGATGGAATACCCTGTTGGTCAGTTTTGGGTCACCTGTCCTGTCCCCTCCTCCCTGCAGGTGGGACCCCTCTACACTCTTCTACTTCTGACCCTCCAACGGGGCAAATAACAGAGTTAGCTGGCCTTGGTTGTTATAGCAATAAGTATAAGCAAGAGCCTCTCTGCAAACCATTCCTTGGTATTCACTATAAACACCAGGTCTTATCACTCTGGAAGCAGAGACTGTATAAAAAATATGCCGTTAATTTCAGAGAGTTCAGTTAGTTAGAAAAGACTTAAATGAAAAGTAAAATGACTGAACAGAAAATTGGTTCTGTTTTACCTCAAACCAGGGAGTGTATGATGCTGGTGTTATAGTTAGGTGGTGTTACGGTAAGGAGCGCTGATCAACGCACCATGAAGACATAAAGGTATGCCACTGATGTTTTTTTGAAGTTGATGGAAAAGAAACAGAAATGGTAATACTAATCAGCCAGATGATTCAAAACCTAACGCAAAAATAACATTAAGGAAAGGTCAAAACTTTGCAAAAGGAACATTACAAAGCTCTTGGAAACAGCTCTGGGACTCTCAAGGCCTCAACTGACTCTTAGGAGTAATCAGGAAGGACCAGTCTTACTGTATTTGAGTATGCCAAATGAATAAGCCAGCTTTATTACCTACATTCACAGTGTATATTTAAGGTCAAGTGAAAACAGAAGAAGTTAGAGGACAGCAAAAAAGTATCCTCGAAAATGAGTTTAAGGGTTTCCAGATTTCAAAACTGTTATCAGCAGCAACATTCACCATGCTAAAAGTCATGATTACAACCACTGTATTCTGTACTTTCTGACCCTACTGTGGCCAGAACTAATAGGTAAATTCATCTCACGGTATCAATATGTAGAATTTATAAAACTAATAAACTGTTCTCCTTAGTATATATCGAATATGCTGAATGTTCTTACCATTTTTTTCAGCAACAAATTCACACAAAGCATCACATCTTTCATCCACTGTGATTTTCCTCATACTACTATGAGATTACTAAATCTATACAGATTAACATCTAATATAAGATAATGCCAGAATTTACTAAAGGATAAACCAACAAAGGAACTAATTGGAATTGCTGGAGTAGCTACTTTGCTGTCTCTACAGTAAAATTAATCCAAACCCTCGCTCAGAAGCATAATATTAAAATAAAACAATTGTGTAGTGAGTGCTCTCTTATCCCTGTTACAGCAATCTTATTACAGTGCTCCTTTAGGTGGCATTTATTTAAACCATTTGACAGCAAATATGAAGGGGGATAATGGGCAGAAATATTCACAAAGTATTTTCTCACAATATTACTCTCCTTTGATGTCTCTCTTTATCTGATGAATTTAGAATTTCACGTTTAATATTATTTTAATTAATTTAGAGAAAGCTCTTTGGTCTACTATAATATAGCTAAAATTCTCTCAATGTTAGAATACTAAACTTCATTCTAAAGGGCATTATATTTTCAGCGTTTTTAAATCACATTGGTCTGAAACAAACCTGCAATGTCTTATCATGTTCTTACAGTTACAGAGAGAAATATAAAAATAATCCTCATGGTTCCAATTTCTTTTTTAACAAACTATCCTATAGTTTAAAAAACCCGAAACTTTACAGAAAGTTAGTTTTAATGGGATTCTGGAAGTTCTGGCATTCTTACTAAGACAGTTGACTATCAAAGCCAACTACTGAAACTGTGCATTGTTCAGTAAATGTCTGTTTTATTTATAATAGGATGGTGTGAAAAATATCAGCCATGGAAAAAAAAAACCAGTCAGAGTCTACAGAGATCTTATTACAATGTCAAAACAAAACATATTTCATGTAAATTATGCTAGCTTCAAAATATAAATTATGACATGGGAGTGAATGGAGAAACTCTTAATCAAGGAATATAGAAATATGGATTTCTTTATAGCAGCATATAGCTTTAATAATAGCTATGGCTATCCTTAAATTGGCATGCAATTACCAGTTCTCTGCTTCTGAAACAAATAAACTCCAGAAGATTATCTGTGATGGTTGAAGTCCAGGTTGGGTATTTGAGGAGGCAGACTGACTTGGATCCTTCAGCTCAAAAATCTTGCAAGTTGCAGAACAATTCAGTAGTCAGGGTGATAAAAGGAGTGAAATATTGTTTTTCTGAATGCCTTTACTATTCTTATTGTGTAAAGAAGGTGTGTTTTGAAGTTAAATTGTAAATTGGAAAGTTTACATCTAGATGCCAAGGACATCTGCGCAGGACGAAGCATGGCAGCATATGTTCCTCTTGGTAAACCTTGTCTATATCAGACATGCAATTAATTTAGACTGCATACAAACTCATAAAATCTACAGACTAAATTACTGAAGTCCCCAAATCAATTACAAAACAATAGCATAATTTTTATTTCCTTTTTAAAAACTTCTGGCCTTACCTTTACCCTTCCCACTGTGTTGAGACAATTCTTCTACTACAACATCCTCAGCACCTCAAAGACTACCACACTTAACAAAACAAATACAAAAAATCTGTTTATTGCTTCTTTGAACTGTTGAATTTCTGTCTACTTCGGTGGCCTAAAATCTCTGACTGACAGATTCCAAACTCTGTATAGTGATTGCTTATGATCTGATATAAATAACTTAGAACTAGAAACAGAGGCTGTATCTCAAATAGGGTGTAAATTGTGTAAAATGTTGGTGCCTAGTTCCAGCAAAGTGTGAGATATCAGACTATATGCCTGCATTACCCTGATTTATAGACAAGCCATCATTGATACTGGGGGGGGGGGGGGGNTGTTCCCTGTCATCCCAAGGACGCTGCTTTGTAACTAGGCAACCATGCTATAGAGAGCAGCATTATAGTATGATTTTTCAAAACTATAGCTACTTCTCTACATTGCTCCCTAAATTTCTCTAAAATGCTGCATAAACAAACAAGTCACTGGTGTGTGCCTTTGGACTACATTGTCTATATTGACTATATTTACCTATATTATGGGTGATGTCCATAGCTTAATTCGGCCTTCAATCCTTGTTAGCAATTACCAGTCACTCCTTTTTCCACTTTGTGGGAGTAGATCCAAACCAAAAATATGATCAGTTATTCTTCTGCCCCAATGATTCTTTTGTGTAGGATGCTGTGGAGCTCATCGTGGTCGTTACTCCTTTTAATCTAAAAGGTCATGAGTGTTTTGAGCTGTATTGGCACCACTGGGCTAACAACTCTTAACTTGGTGATTTCTCATCTCGTCAGCATTAAGGTCTTTCTGTTTTCCCACTGAGTGGGCCAAAATTGGGATTTCAGTGAGAATTTGTGTACCATATTTATTGCAAAAGATAGAGAAAAGATACTGGCAGGCTTCCGATAACAGAATTTGTATCTGTTCCTCTACCTTATGAATTTCATTATCAAGCAGTCAAACAAAAATTACAGAAGATCAATCAGTACCTGTGGACAGCAGAGGTTTGTAGCTGGTGTCTCCAGGAGAAAGTGCGGAGTGGGATGAACTTGGATGTATGGAGTGAATGTGGTACAAATGTAACATTAAAGTTACCCCTGGCTTTGTCACTTCTTCATCAGATTAGACCAATATAAATCTCTCATAGCCAATATTCTTGTTTACTACCCAGAAGCCTCCACTGAAGAAGTATGAGAACCCACTTATTTCTGTAGATGGACTTGGGAAGAGTGTGACTTCAAGTTTACACTACACACTCTTATGTAAAAAGTCTGTGTTATTTTTGACATAAAAAAAAATTAATGAACAAACCCTGGTGACTTGACTCTTAATTACAAGAGAATCGAGATTCTGCAGAATTACAATTACATGCAATACATAATTTGCAATGGATATTAAGACTTGTGGTTTGGGGTTTAAGTCCATCTTTGTTCAGGTGCAGGGATGAGACTTGCACGTGCATTTTTGAGTGTGTGCCCAGACATTCTCCCATTTGCTATTAGAGGGTTCCTTTGAAATGTAATATCGAAACTGACAGAGAGAGGATACTGGATCTGGAGTCCAATTGCTGTTTGCCCAGGCTTCCCCAACTCCTCTCGTTTCAAAGCAGAGGTATTAGCAGGACTATCACAAGAATCTTCACTTCCTCCCCCCTGCTTCCCCCCCACAGATAAGATCAATGTAACGTGGTGATGAAATTTCTAGCAGCTGCTTGAGATTAGTTAAGTTTCTGACACTGTTTCTATGGAGGAACCCTCTAATTTGTAGCACTGCCAAAATACTAGTTTGCACAGAAGTACTGAATAGAAAGTGCCTTAACCAACACGCAGCAATAACATTATGAAGTAATTTACTGAACCAATTTACTGTAGTAAGAAGAGATAGATGAGAGCACAGAAATTTGTACTAGATGCATAAGGTGGATTTAGTTGTGTTCTTAATGGAGATTTAGGCAATATGTTACTTACTTTACACTTTGTATATATTCATTTAGAAGACTGGCTGGTAGATACCAGAAAACTAACCCACTTTGTTTCCTAAGTACTGAAAGGGAATAAGAGCAGTACTTCTTTACCCTGAAAGCACCCTGAGAATTATCAGATATTTGTAAAGCTGGTTAAAATACAAAGTTTCCTCTTCTTACTGTATCCGAGGTTGCCAGCTCACTTGTTTATTTTTAATCTCACAATATTTTGTGTTTTTTTTTATCTTACAACCTTAATTTCTCAATAAATGTGATTGCCTGAAAGCTCTGATACCACTAAATGCAAGTTTCCAGCCATGAGGTTTGCAGATGAAACCTTGAAAGCATTAGCTGAGAGCTCTCTAAAAGCTTAGAGACCAGAAAGGAAACAAAATACAATGTACCACTTTTAAAAATCTTGTTTTAAAGTCAGTCTCATGATGCTCTGGGCTCTGATCCATCATTTCTGAATGTTTGAACTGGTAAGATCTGCAGGCTGCAGTGTATAGACACAAAGAATCTGAGTTAATGGTTTGTGCCTAGGCTTTCTTTATTGTAGGTTTTCCTTCGCACATATTTCCTGTTTGATTTTGTTGGATATTTTGCTTTGCATCGGACCATTGGATCATAAACTCTTCAGGTCAGAGATCTTAGCAATTTCTGCAGTCTTTTGACCACATACTCCTTCCATGCTCCAATTACAATGTTAAATTACAATATAAGTAATAACCTTAATAAACTTGCCAGAGCTCCTTAGGAGCTCTTTCATCTGTATTTAGCTTTCTATTTAAAACTATATGTCCATTTAAATAAGACAAGATGCTTTGACTTGAATTCAGTGGCAAATCATTCCAGTTTGCCCAGATACATCTAGACTTCAAATGACTGCAGTCATTACTACTGTACACCGTATCTCCTTTGCAAACAGGGATTTGCAATTATAGCAAAATAATTTGCAATTATTTTAATGCTAAAAAAAAGGAACGAAAAGGTGAAGAAAAATGTATCAATCCATAGCATGCTGGACCCAAATGGATACAAAGCTTACAAAGGTGTAACAGCAAGTGCGAAGCCAGATAAGAGTACAATATTGAGCTAGTGGCAAGAGATTAGGAATCTCTTTTAGCAGGGCAGACTGCCTTAAACCATACTGAGGAATGAGGGTAAAATTGCATATGAGGATGTGTACCAAGAACCAAGTGGGGACTGAACCACGGAAGGGCCTGTATTTGGTATAACAGGTACTTCTCTTAACACAGCTTACAAAATCATAGTCCTCTGTTCCTGCCGTTTTACTCTTCAGCTGACTCTGACTGTCAAACTGATGAATGGTGCAAGCTTTCCGCAGCGTAGATGCTACCTGAGGCAAGCAATTTAAGAGCACAATCAGTGTTGGAGAGATGAAGACCTACCCCTCACACCACCACCCACCCCCTTCGACCCCCCAAGAAAAAATCCACAACCACCAAAACCCCCCAAAAAAACCAAAAGAACCCAACCCAATCAATAGTCAGACCTTAGATGGACAGAGTTGCTTTCAGGAAATGCTTGTAGCCAGTCTCCACTGACTTCACAGGGACCTGGGGAGAACTACAGTTGTAAGGTGACTTTCAGGTAAGTAGAGTTTGTTCCTCACAAATAGGTGCAAACAACTTAAGTAGGAAGTTGATGTGGGTAGTCATGACCCCTACTGTGTGATTCTAATTCATCTTCATACTGTAATGGCTTTTTGACAATTGGGCCATTCATCTGGCAGAGACATAAGAGAAATGGGCCCTGGAGGATGGCCAGCATTACTGAGTTGGCCTGACGGATAACCAGAATAATTATTCAAGTGGATGGTCTGATCCAACTAAACATATATTTTTAATTTTCTATGTTTAAAAAACCCCCAATATTTTGACATGTTTTCAAACTACACCAAAAGAATTTAATCATGAGGCAGTGTTAAACCAGGATGTCATACATCTCTCTCATGAATGTGTTTCTTTAAGCAGTCTTAAACTATGACATTTGGTACTCAAAAGCTGGAGCAGACTAGGCTTGGAATTTCATGGGCAGCTGATTTATTTCTCCCAGGCGTGTGTTATGCTCTTTTTAAGAAGAGGAACCTCTTGGAGGAAGCCCTCCTGTAGGGTTACTGAGAGTCCTCAAAAAGAGAATGCTCAAGAGACTGCAGGATAGACTGAGCAAGAAAGTTATAGCACAGGGCCTGGAGCTCACGCATGGTTTGAAAGACTACAGCGAGGATGAGAGAGCAGCCCAGCAGGCCTTGGAGGTGAGGGGAGAATTTCTTGAGGACTAGAGCAGACAAAGCAGAATTTTCCTCCATTCATCAAGCTGTTAAGTTAGCTGCAATCACAGACTACCCTTCAAAACACACTGGACTTGGAAGAACTCTGTAGAAAATTTAATTTCTCTGTATGTTTTTTTTTGTTTTCCTTTTAAAATGCTAAGTTTTTAGGTTTTCGTTTTCTTTGGGGAACTCATAGTAGCAGGCCTTGGAACTTTCACCTCAGTAATTGACCAAATTGGAATCCTGTCATGAATGCATGGCTCATTCCTGTCTCAGTGTGAGTTGAATTTTCACCCATATTTTGAAAGAAAGATTTTCCAGATAAACACAAAGATGGGTTGAGCAAACTGTCAAAAGCACCTTTCATAAAATAATCATAGAATCATGGAATTGCCTAGGTTGGAAGGGATCTTCCAGATCACCTACTCCAACCATCACCCTAACTCTGACAAAAACCATCACTAAACTTTATCTCTAAGCACTATGTCTACCCATCTTTTAAATACCTCCAGGGATGGTGGCACAACCTTTTCCCTGGGCAGCCTGTTCCAATGCTTCTCAACACTTTCAGTGTAAAAATTTTTCCTAATAGCCAGTCTAAACCTCCCCAGTGCAACTTGAGGCTGTTTCGTCTTGTCCTATTGCCTGTTACTTGGGAGAAGAGACCAACCCCCACCTCTCTACACCCTCCTTTCAGGTAGCTGTAGAGAGCGAGAAGGTCTCCCCTCAGCCCCCTTTTCTCCAGGCTGAACAACCCCAGTTCCCTCAGCTGCTCCTCACAAGACTTACTTTCCAGACCCCTCACCAGCTTCGTTGCCCTTCTCTGGACCCGCTCCAGCACCTCAGTGTCTTTTTTTGTGGTGAGTGGCCCAAAACCAGACGCAGTACTTTAGGTGGGGCCTCACCAGTGCGGCGTACAAGGGGGACGATCACTTCCCTAGTCCTACTCACCACACCGATAATGCAACAACATATTACATATGCAAAAAGTTGTTGTTGAATGTTGAAAATCTTTTGGAGATCTGCTTTCTCTTGCATGCTTGTTGTCTATATTCCCTGACTAATATTCTTAATTAATTGTCACAGCAAGAGATTATTCTCATTCAGTGTCTTGAACTGTAAAAACTAAGAGTCATTATGCAAACTGTGAGTATCAGCCCCTCTGCAGACTTTAAAAGGATTTGAGGTTGGTTGTAAATATTAGAAAAAAAGTTAATTTAAAATGAAAAAAATATGAAAAAGATTAAACTTTAAAATAAAAAGAAATTTCATGAGTAATTATTAGACATGCATGTTCAAATTGTATATTATATCTGCAAAATGTACCCAGTATTTAGATCTTTGGACATTATATAAAACCAGATAAATAAAATGGGATTGCACGTTCAAAAAGTTTGAACTAGATGATCTCTAAAAACAGCAGGTCATTCTGCTCTGTCAGAAAGATATCAAATACTACACACTAAGATCCAAACTTTTACAGCTATGTTTGCAATTTGCTTTTCTATGCTTCGGCACAAGAAGCAAAGAACATCGTCCTAGTAAGATATATTACCCAATTTTGAGAAACATAGGGCTTGCCCCGTCAGATTAATTACCAGTTAAATCCTGTAGCAAAAGTGGGGTTTATCTTTTCACAAGTAATCTGGAGGAGGTTTTTTTATTGTTACTATCTTTTAATTCTACGGGCAAATACCTCACAGACCAGTAAAGCCTAAGTGTTTGCGCATACAAAGTACCAAAACGCAACATGCACTAACCTAACTTTGAAACAATCATCCAGAAAAAAAAACCCTACTCTTGGCATATTGTAAACATATAGTTGTACTAATCTCAGAGAAACACAAAAAGCATTTAATAGGACATTTATATAATCTTAAAACCACTTGTAAGGCACTCATTGGATTGATTCAAATCTACAGCCACAGTGTATTTCAGGGAAAATACAGTGAGCAGCTCCTTTCCCCACCCCCTTCCTCACTGCTCCTCTGCAAGAAAAAAAAAGGAAAAATCTCATTTCGATCCGTGTTCCTTGCTGCATGAAGCAGGAAGCTTCTTGGCAGTTTTACTGATACTTTTCTGGCTGCTAAGCTTCAAAATAGTTCTGAACCTCAGCCATTTTATGAGGCCAGGAGTGATCCGAAAACACCGATGCCCGTCATTCACATGGAACAAGTCCTGATTTCTTGGACACTACTGAAAATCCATTCACCTTTAACTACTGAAACTAAAGAGATAGGGCAGGCAGCGGCAACTTGTGTGTTGATGTACAACCATTTTTCCATGGGATTTGTGGAAATTGTGATAGGTTTCTTTTTGCAAGAGCTAGGAATATCTGGTTAGTATGTCACTGCTCTTTCATGAAGCAGAATCACTTTTAATTCCTTTTATTATTGCTATAAATGCTTATCAGTATGCTTATCAGTAGATGTGTGTGCACGAGACAAAATTTAGATCAGAATTAGGCAACCATTTCTGTGACAACCCCCACGTAGCACCAAAATAGCTACTCTGAAAAGGAGTGATATGAGGCAGATGATTAAATGTCAGTGAATTCTAAAGACTGTTTCTACTAGGGAGCACAAAGAAAGCGATCTTGCATTGTGCTCTAAAATGTCTCTACCCTGTAAGCTGATCTGCACAGACTGATGGTTCTTATGCCCTACACTGGCTCTTCGACTCCCTTTTGACTCCAGGAGGTGCCCACGTCCACTGGTGTGACCAAGGTGCATAATCTCTGATGAAACAGCCTTCCCCGGAGAATGCTCTGCAGCTGACCTCCTTGCTCTGAACTTCAGGATGGAGAGTGCTGCAAAGGGGCGAGGGTAAGACAGGTCTGAGGTAATGAGCATGGAGACAATACAGGTCCTTAAATTTCACACAGACTGGAACTGGTAGGTGAAGAAGAGAGTACAGGTGTGAAACACTCTTATCAACGTTTCTTAATGATCTGGGCAAACAGATTTGGGTTAGCAGAAAACATGGCATAAGTGCCTTCACATGCAGTTTACTCAGCCATGTCATAGGCCACTCGCTGATGGGTATTAGAATGCTAGCTTTCTGTTTCCTCTTAACTGAAAGCATTAGGCTTGTACAATGTGGTAAATAAATAGTTTCCTAATTGCACTGTCCTTACAGAATACCTCTTATCAACTGCAGCACATTTCTAAAAATTGCACGCCCTTTCCTAAGAAAATTCTGTGAACTTTATGGCATGTTATTGTCCCTTTCAGCTTTGCAGCTCCCACTGGTCTTTCCATATACTAGATTCCCATGATAATTCTTCTCCAGTATTTATTGTTAAGCCACATGAAGGACTTAGTTTCTGTTCTAGAATCACTACATCGCCTGAACAAAATCAAAATCCCCAATGATTCTCACCAGTGGCCACCTGAGTAAACAGAAGTGCCTTGAGCACACAAGGCTCCTTATCATGTTACTCGGTATGCTGAACAAGCAGCTACCTTACTGTACCTTATTCTACAGACAGATTTGCAGTCTTCTCTCCTACCTGGAAGAAATAGCATTTTTAATGCAAGCCACATGATATACTTGCCTGTACACACCTTGAATACCCACAGTTACACAGAGAACAAACCCTGATCCAGGCTGGAGGTTCTGTTGGTGCCATGGTCAGGAGCTGCAGCTGCAGTGCGCTACAGCTTGCCTAAGCTAAGAATAATTACCCACTGCCTGACACCTTGCACATAATTCAGGAGTCTAGATTTATTAAACCCGCAATTAAGACCAAAAGAACACACTGTAGTGGACAAAATATGGCATGTATGATCTTTAAAAATATAGGCTGAAATTTTCAAAACTACATGCTGAAGTTTGGCTCTTCCGATACTCAGGCAATTTTGTGTAAGCTTCTTGTTTTTTTGAAGTAATTAGCAATTTCTTTTTCATTTGCGAATGTTTAGTATTGCTGACAAGCAGGCCACCTATCTGCAAGTGCCTAAATATGGACTGAGAAAACTAGGTTTTGGCACCCAGATACAAGCACTGAGACTGTGAAGTTTCTATTCATTGTGAAAATTTGCTTTTTTTTTTTTTTTCTCCTCAGTATAAGCTATTTTGCTCTCATGAAATGGCTTTTTTTCCCCCTCAGCTCAGACAGTTGCAGATATCTCCCAGGAAAATCCACACAGAACAAAAGTTTGCAATGTTTCTTGAGTTCAAGGTAATGTTCTATTCTGATAGAGAAAACAAAAAAACCCACCTCATGTTCATAAACAGACAAGCTGGCAAATTTATAACCGATAACTGAAATCATACTCTGGTATTGGCAAATAATAATACTTAAAAAATATTTCTGAAGATTTTAAACTTCAGACTATTAACAAAAATAAAAGCTCCCCACACCAATATGTTTCTAATCTTTTCTAATCCATCTTCTCCTTGGTTTGTTCCAATGACGTCTTAATACAAAAGAGAATATGCCTCTGATTTTTCAAATTCACCACATATTTGATCACTTTATTCCCAACTGAATAACATAGTAGATAACACTGGGAAGACTTCAGTGGTACTCCTAGTTTTTAATATTTTATTCATTTTAAAATGCATACTTCAATCATTTTCTCTAAAGTTGCCACAAAATTTTCAGTCTGCAGACTATTTTGGTTAAAGTTTGAAAAACTGTGGCAAAATTCAGATTTGCCTTGAGAAAGGGTGGATGAGGTTTTACTTTTCCCTCAATTTTCCCTTTATTGTAAATACATTTTTCGCACACTTACTTGCACATTAACATTTCACATTTCTTTTTACTGATTCATCTTCATCTATTTTCTTATGATTTGTGAAATCATATTTATTCAAACAACACTTAAACACATGCTTAACTTTGCAGTTGTTTCAAGTTATATTTCAGACTAAGTGATGCCATGAATAGGACTGATCTTATAAGCATGTCTTAAAGGTTTTCTTGAATCGGGTCTTTTGTCAGTAAAAGCCACTGTAGATAACTCTGCTCTTTCCATATTCTGCTTTGAATATTTAATACATATACATTATAGAAAAGTGAATCCCTTTCTATAAGGACCAGTTTATTTTAAAACAACTAATGCGTTAGCATTGTCTTATTCATTGAAGCAGAAAATATTACTATCTTTATGCTGCCTAAGGTCCTGTTCCTTATCTCGATCTCATCTGCAGCAACCAGTAGTTTTACTCAGCTCTGTTTTTAAGCAACCTGCTGGTATAGGTTTGACTATGTATGTCCGGCTTTATCAGGACTGTTGCGCCAGTTGTAATATCCTTGCTTATTTTCTTCCACGCAATTCAGTATCCCTTAGGCTTCCAGATTTATTTGTTTCTTATCCGGAAAAAAAAAAAAAAAATCTTATCTGCTATTTAAATTTTCAACCATCTATGGTGTAATTTTGCATTTGTATATGACGTGTCACGTCTACCACACTAAATTATAGAAATGTTCAATAGAAAATTGAAAACATTTAGTGCTTAACAGTCTGCATGGGTAAATAAAAAACCTATGCCTCATAGAACTCTATTTGATAAAGGTGCCAAAAATAACATGTAGGAGTTGGGTGGATAGATTCAAGGTAAGCAGAGGTATTTCATGATAATGCTGTAAATGTGGACACAGAGAAAACCTGTAACGGTTTACAATGTTTTTGTATGGACTTGTATACAGATAGTAAGCACTAGGATAAAGGAATGGATTCTAAAAAATATGTGTTTTGAAGATTCAAAGCTGAAAAAAGAATGTAACAGTTTAAAATACAAGTACCCCAGAGTACTACAGAATTTAATACCGCATAGACATAAGAACTTATCATTAGAAATAACATGCAGTAAGTACCAGATCACAATGACAAAATATCTTCCTTTGAAACTTTGCATTGCCAGCTATGTATTAGCACCTCCTTACTCAATGGATTTTATTATCACATTCCTCTAAACATTGTTGCTATTTGGATATGAGTAATATCATCAAGCACTGTGGAAAAATAGTGGAACCTTTAGCTGTTATCTCAGGGGGTAAAAAATCATTCCAACTTGATGAATTTAAAACCATTTTGAAGGTGAGATACAGCACTTTTAAATATCTTTTTAAGACTCCAAATCATTAAAACACCACTTGACTAGCCTTTAAAAAACACTATAGAGATGGATTTTTAATATACGTGAGAGGAAAACTTGTGAGACCTCCAGAAGTATTAAAATGAAAACTGGACCTCAGCCATTTCCAGGGGTTTCATATTATGTCTTTGGTGTAGGATTCTACCTGTCTCCATTTAAATTACTCAGGGTCAAATTCTGCTCATCTTGTAAGTAATAAACCAGATAACATTGGTCCAGCTGCAGGGCTAAAATGTTGTCCTGTGCGGTACCCAGGAAAGCCCAAAGCATATTTTTCTGGTGAGTATTTAGTGCCTCAGAAGGAAAAATTAAAAACCCTAAAACCTAGGAAGAGAAAAATAACTGTTTCTTCATGTCATTCATAAAGATATTTACATTTCGTCTTCATAGCAGTTTCCCTACGACCAAAACAATTAGGGTACTTGAAAATGTAAGTCTTTACAGTGACGTAGTTGGTTTTAAAGTTAAGATGGCATAGCATTCCTATGTGCATTACATATGTCTGTTATTTCCTTTAGAACAAGCAGCATTATAAGACTCCCTTCTCTATAAATGCATGTGAAAGCGCCATACTATATGAAATTAAGGCTTTTACTGGCCCACAGTCTACACTTGGATATCTACAATTACACAAAACATTAGTATTAAGTGTCCTAATTGGATTACTTTGGGTAAAAGTAATCAAAAGGTAATAGAACACGGTAACAAAGCATCCCCAAAAAGCAATATTTACTATGCTATTCTAAAAAAAGCCAGCTAAGAATTCAGCCAGGAATTGATGTCAGATTCCTGCTTTAAGATTAGGAACTTCATGTTCAATTATTGTTTGTTACTGAGATACTAAATACATGTTGTTTTACTGTCTTTGGCTGTCTGTTCTCATTCAGCGTTTACATGTACCTTTGTCACCTTGAAATGGGTTTTATTTCACCTAGCTTTAGACATCTGGAAGACAGTCCTCTAGTCAAAGGTAGGCATCTAGGCTTCCTCTCTCTGGAGTTGAGAGAGAAAATAGAGCACCTGCAAAAGGCAATTTATGTCACTTTTTCTAGAAGGAGATGGTTTGGAGTGATAGGTGCCCATCCACCACAGGGCTGGGGTATGACCAGCTAAGGCTGGATCCCTAACTTTTGGTAGTGAGTGAGAAGAATCCCACTGTAGAAACTAAAAGGTAAAAATGTGTGTGCTAGAGTTCAGTCATCACATTATCTAGTTGATGTTACTGCAAATGAAGATCTAATGCCAAAATATGATTTGAATGTAGAGATGATAGCTCCAAAGCCAGTCCAAATTACATATATCAACATTTACTCTTGAAATAGAAGAACGCCCACCACCTTGCTTCTTCGGGTAGGCAAATTTTAGTCTGTTCCCACGGCTCTGACATAGCTTTATATTCAGTTGCTGTGACACCAGAACCCAAAGAGCCATGAACTGAAGTACTCACTCTCATATCCAGTCTCCTCCCCGTGTGTGATTCCCACACAGCAGACCTCCAAAACATTACCAGCATTTAGCACAGTTGGAAGAAGCACACTTGTCCAGGTTCTCTCTTCACATCTGCACATCCTGCTCTGGCAGGGGGGTTGGACTCAATGATCTCCAGAGCTCCCTTCCAACCCCTACCATTCTGTGATTCCGTGATCCTGGACTAAGACTCCTGTTATATTGCTATTAACGCACCTGCAGGATGTTGGCTATTCCAACAGTATCTCCAAAGCCATTCTGGAAAATCTGTACCGTTGCAACAGCTTTGCCTAGGAAAACAAAAATATAAAAGTAGCTATAAAAATAGCAATGCTTCATTTATCTGTTTGGAATGCCAAAGAAAGAGAAGATAATTTCAGCTTCACTTCAAATTTTAATGACTTTCCATAAAGCCCTATCATTTTGGGTACACACCCTTTGCTTACCATAGTGATGTATTTATAAACAATAATCTTTTTTACCTCTTAGTCTTTGTTTTGCTAGGCAAAGCACCTTCTGTCTCCGCTCACAAGACCGACTCTTCATTACCTTTAACATTCTTTTAGCGTCCTCCCTGCACCTGCTCTCGTTTTTCTCCAACGTACTTTTTTAACAAGCTGAGTACGGCATTTCTGATCAGATCTCATGCTTCCTGCTACCGGTAATACCTCAGTCAATATATCCTAGGATCACATTTGCCTTTCCACTGAAAGACCCTGAAAACACAGAAATTCTAGCGACCCCCTAGAATCTCTTCACTTCTCTGACTCTCACCACTACACTTTAAGGCACCTTTATGTGACAAGCCTTGGAGCATGGAGTGCTCAAGACAGGAGCTTTGTTTGATACAGAACATATGTGCTCAATTTTATATATGGTATATCATTTCATCAGCTTTACTTAGCTTTGTAGGATCTTGGCCTGTCTCCTCAGTCTATAAATAAATAATGACAGTTTTATAAATAAATCAGTTTCTAACCAGCCGAAACTGTGTTATCTTTGTAACTTTTACCAATCAATACAGCAGTGTGAGTGACAGGCATAGGTTCTGCAGTTTTAGAAACCACATTATAACAATAAATAAATATAGTTACATGTAAGAACCGCATAAATATTTCGATGCGCTAGCATAAAACACTTCAGAAGGCATTTCAGAATTTGCCCAAACAATTTACATCTGTGGTAGGCCAGCAAGTGTTTTTTAGCTGGCAGTTCAATGTTCTCCCAGTGTAAATAGATGATCAATCATTCTTTGTTGTTATTGTTTTAAAGAATAGTTTGAAACCCAATTCACGACGAGTGTTCGTACTGCCTGTTCTTTTTGTTCTCTTATCAATACAAGTTTTAATATTAAAAAAGGGCATTGTTTTCATCTGGCTGCTGGAGTCTACATGTTGGGCTCTACTGTCATTTCTGAAGTTCTTGGTTGGTAGGAGAGTGCAGGCGCAAGCCTGCAGAAGAGACCAAAACTCTGTAAAGGCAGGAATTAAAGAGTGTATCAATCTATTCAGTGAAGAAAAACACAAATAAAAACACTGAGGTGGGGAAAATCCATTTCCATGCCAAGAATTATTGTATCGCAGTGCAGAGCTTGCATGAAGATGAATTTGAATTTCACTTGCCTTCCTGTCCTACTTGCTCCCAGTAAGCTTATGGATAGCTGGACTCCAGTGTCTCTTTCGAAGGCAGCGCATTTCTACTGCTCTTGTGTCAGGACATCTGGACATACCATTTTTCCTCAAGATGAGCTATGAAGAATGCTTGATTTTAATAATGTTGCCACAAACCGGCCTTGCCATGTTCCTGTCACCATCAGGAGCACTTCATTCCTCCAAGTCTTCTTCTACGGCATCGGTAAAGAGGTCACTGGATGGTGACAACAGCTGGGCAGCAGATTTGAGCCCTGCTGTCTGTCAGCGCTCCAGGTCCACCATCGATGAGCACCCAGTGCGAGGACCGAAGGCCAACAGGCCCTTCCCCACCCTGGAGGGAAGCACAGAGCGGTGTGATCGCACTGGGCAGGTCGCTGGGGGGTGAAGAGGGCTCTCTGCTTTCCCCAGTCTCCTTCCCAGGCCCGGGGTGCGGCTCCCCGACTGGGTAGGAGCCCCCTGCTACTCACCAGGGCGGCCCTCAGGCCTGAGGGC
>VXBH01007265.1:109450-124639 GCA_013400035.1 Rynchops niger
CGTGCCTTGAGTTACCCCAAGGAGGGGGCAAGGCAGGCAGAGAGCGGGGCGGAGGGGAGGCGGGGGGCGGAGGGGGAGGGCTGGGCGCAGATGAACGCGGCTCTTGCGAGATGCTGCACGCCCAGCTCCCTGCCGGAGGAGGGTAGCAGCCTCTGCCGGCTCCTGCTTTTGCGAGGGCTGTTGCTGCCGCTGGACGCAAACCTTCTCCCGACATGGAGCTGCTGCCGCCGCCGCTGGAGTGAGTCAGTGCGACGGGCAGAGCGCAGCCGGCTGCATGGATGGATGTGTTTAGCTTTGTGAAGATTGGGAAGCTCTCCGGGTAGGTGTTTGCTGCTGCTGCTCCGCCACCCGCGGGGCGTCCCGCTGCCCGGCGAGGGCGGGAAGGGCTGTGGGGGGCTGCCCGGCGTGAGGAGCGCCGCCGCTACCGGGCTCAACTTCCGTCGCAGCCGGGCGAGGGTCCGGGGGTCGGGGTGGGGCGCTGGGTGCTCGCCTCCACTGGCATCTGCCGGGGCCGCGGCGGTGGCTCTGCCGCGGGGTGGGTCGTCGCCCCCTCTCTCTCTCCCTTCGCCTTCCTCAGGGACGACGGCGGCGTCCCGCGGCGGGCGCTCCTCGCCGCGGCGCGGCCGCGGTTGGGCGAGAGCGGCGCCCGCCTTGACAGGGCACCGGTTCTGAAAACGCGAAAGCGGCGACGGGAGCCGGCACCGGGACCGGTGTTGGGGGGCGGCTGGTGGCGGGGCGGGCGGCGTGTAACGGTGACCTGCCGGGGGAGACCGAACTTGTGAGGGAGCGGGGCAGCCCCCGGCCCGGCCGNCTGGGGGGAGGGGCCCCCCCCCCCCCCGCCGGCTCCGCTCCGCTCCCCTCCCGGTTCGGTACGCGGCGCCTCGATCGCGGCGGCTCCTCCGGGAGCGGTATTTTTAGAGAAGTGGTGAAATCATCGGCAGCTCCTGAGCGCTGCCGCCTCGCACGGTGAGGGGTGTTGGGGCGCCGGTGGGTTCGGCGGCTCTTGCCCTTTGCTCGTCAGGCGTGGACTTCTCGTTGTTTTAAATGGGTGCTTGATTAGGGTTATTTTTTGCCTTTTTTTTTTTTTATTATTATTTTTTTTTTTCTTGGCTTTCCGAATAAATCTTCCTTCTCGTGGCCCCGGAGTTGTGGTCTCTCCCCGTAGACTGTTGCGTTGGCAGCGAGTCGCCAGGCCCGAAGCTGCGTGGATGGATCAAGAGCTACAACAGCCCCCGCTGAAATGTTCTCCCCATAGTTAAACGTAACTGGAGGTAACAGGGGGAAATCACACTTTATCTCAAAGGTGCAGCATAAAAGTACTCAAGTTGCAGGATTTTTTTTTCAGGATTCTGGTGCGGATAATCTTCCTAAAGGATTTAGCTTTGATCACAGTAACTAGGAGTGTTTTTGAATTCTTATGATTCAGTGGTTCCTACACCATAGTTACCGTATCCTTTGCTGTTTATGAAGCACATATGAGGCTGAAGTGGATGTTGTACAAAAGGGGGAAAGGCCTTGTTAAGGAAATACAAAAGGCAGCTTGCTCCAGTGACGCCCAGGTGGGGTGCTTGTCAAAATGATAGATGGTCTTTAAAAAAAACAAATATTGCATGGCTGGAAGTTAGAGAGTGCCACAGGTGCAGGTGTAGCCTTTATTCCCCCCAAATTCCCACCATTGCACCTGGCTGTGATTACAGCTCTGCTTGTGGTGATGCCAGCGCAGAACAGCTGCTATCATTCAAGCACATCATTGTCTCATTGTGCTCGCAGCAATTTTACACGATGTGACAGCTACAATGCTGGTGGCCCGTTCGGCTTTCCTTGGGTCCTGTTCCCAGCTGATGCCGCTAGAGCTACAGCAGCTACAGTGGAAACTTTGAGGAGAGGGAAAATATGCTCACGTAGATAAGGAGCAGGTCACATAGTATGATATTTCTTTCTAGGTAACTGAATTGTTTGACCTCTTCTGCTTGTTTGGAAACAGTGTTTTAGAAAAGCTCCCAGATCTTCATGTCACACTTGAGCTCGAATCAAAGGGAAAGAAAGGGATATGCTGGTTGGAAATGTTATTAAGTCTCGTACATGGCAGTTTTTATGTATATTTTGTAAGCTTCAGTCTTTGTTGATGTGTACAAGATCTGTAGCTTTCTGCATACTTGAAGACACAGCTGTTGCCCATGCTGAGATTTGTATTTAAGTAAAGGCAGATTATAGCATTTCTCTAGAAGAACCTGAAAGTTTCAAAGCTTGCATCTGGCTTCACATGATTCAATGATATGAAGTACTTAGGGACTGAATTTGTCTCGTAGATTGCACTAAATAATTTCTGTACTGAGCTACTCTTTTAGTTTCTAATTTTCTGGTTGTTAAACGACCTAATAGTTTATACAGGACTTCACTTGCTGTTTCCTAGGTAACAGCTAGGTATCTGTTCCAATTTTAGGAGAGCTTTGCGGAGCAGACAGGTTCCTGTGTAAACCCCATTTTTAATCCCTCTGTGCGTTTGGGTTGAAAGACTAGTTTGCCTGAAAATGCCGGTTCTTTCCTTGCTGTTAGAAGGAAGGCCTTTCTGAAAGAAAGGAGTGAGCTGCTACACAGTATTTAACTAAGAGTGTGATCTTGCAGGCAGATTACCTACAGGAAGTTGTGTTGAACTTGGCTGGTACTGAACTCTTTCATTACTTTCAGTCTTTTTAAGTTTTATTTTGCTGTGCATTCAGATCTCATTTTAGGTTACAAGTCAGTTATTACAGTTGTAGTTTGCAGCCTTGATTCTGCAGGCAGTGGCACGGATAAGCTCTGTTATGCATGGCTGGTGGGAGGGATACTTCTTGAAGACATAGTATACTTTTAATAGATGTGGTGAGAATTTAAATTTTGCCTTGATCAATTAATGTATAAGACTTTTTATCTAGAATAAGCTTAAGATGGAGTATAAACTCCTAGGAAGGTGGCTACTGTATATAAAATTTTACATAGCCTATGTAAAACTTAATAATGTTTTAATTATCTCTGCAGTTTTTTTATGTGGTACCAGTGTGGAAGGTCTTTTAGAGACTCTCACTTTTACAACTGCTTCAACAGTTGTCCGCAATTGCTGGGTGAGTGGGGGGTATGGACATAATCTGGAAGAGGGATGTGTGCAGAAATGGAAGTGAACTCCAAACTGGATTTAAGGCAGATGTGATCTTTGATAATCTTTTTCTTTCCTTGCCCTTGTAGCTCTGTCATGTTGCATACTATGCATCAATTATTGGTGCTTCCTGGTAAAGTTTCTGTTGATTTCTAAAGATTGGAGATAACTCATCTGACATCGAAAACAAAAATATCATGTAGAAATACTGATCGCACTTTCACTGATAAAGCCTCTCTCCCACCCCCCTTTTGGAAATTTACCAATGTAGTAATGGTGTGGAATAATTGGTTTTTTATAAATCTTGCAATGTCATTCTCTGGAGAAAAAAAAACCAAAACAACCCCCCTTTTTTTTTTGTAATGAATTTCCAAGCGTAGAGAATGATTGACAAGCCTTGTTTAATGGATCAGTACTCTGATGTGGAGCTGTACAAGGCAGGTGAATATTTCTGTAGTGTGGGCTGCATAAGCATGTATGGTGTGGTAGTGTCTGTAATTTGGGAGGGAGGATTAGTAGGATAGATAAGGTGCACATAACAATTGCCAGATTATGTTGGATCAGAAGTCTGTCTTGCCTGGTATTTGCTTTTAATTGCTTTTAGCAGCTGCTTGGGGAAGGAGTAGAATGAGTATGGAGTGTTAACGCTTGAGCATAGTATCGGGAGCGGAGGAATGTCGGTGCTGCTCTGCCGAATATAAAATGGCGCATTTTCAGATCTAGGTAAATCTGAGTAAGGGGCACAGTTTCAAGCTTCTAGTCAGTACTGGACAGATGAACTATGAAACAATAGGTCAGAATAATCAATAGAGGTTAGCAAGAGTTTAAGCCTGTATTCACAGAATATATTTTTATTTAGAAAATATGTTTATTGGGAATGACTGTTTTCGTGATGTCTGTAGAGGTCAGTTCTGTTTCAGAGCTTTCATAGCGGGATATAAAACTTCCATATGGAAAGACGGCTGTCTACATACCACCTGTATGTGACTGAGTGGGGTAGTGACCCTCCAGAGTTGGGACGCATAGTTTCTGGGCCCCTGCTACTGTTTGTAGCTCTACCAAATAACACCAGGTAGAAAATAACATGAGTGTCCACATGAGTGGCCATCAGTCTGTAAGCTGTGACAATACTAGTAAGGATGGGTTGGACGTCTCTGTGACACTGTTACCTTTGTAGGAGAAGTTCTGAGCTCATGTAAGCCATTTGTCACCAGAGAGGAAGCCTCCCCAAAATAGGGCTGCGGTACGGGGTAAGAAAGTAGGTATCTGTACTACCTCATTGTGGCTGTTAGAAGTATAATTAACAGAGAGTATAATTATCCTCCATGTAACAGGAGGATACCAGCAAGACATGGGCCCATCCTTAACAGCAATGCTAATTTGTGGTATGTGGTAGGTAAATGGCTAATACCTGGATCTTTACTTTTCTGCTCAAGTTTCGCATTGCCATCCTTTATTGTTGAGTTTAAATTTATTCCATTAAAAACTGGATGTGAATAGCCATATCCCTGCTGTCCCCTTGGAATCAGCTTTAAAACAACAAAACAATCCCGTAACCCTGCAAGCTCTTCATTTCAGAGAGCACTCAAATATATTTTTTTTCCCCCTGTGATTATGCTAAACCTGAGGCTGTGTTTATGACTGAGGAGGAACCTCTTACAAATTCCTTTTTCATTGGGGTTGATACATCTCACATACTCATCTTTTGTGCTTACCTTTCCATAGCTGGACATCTCTAGTCAGATAGATTGACTTTGTACCTGCATAAGCGTTTGGGCTTTTGGGTTCTTACTGCTTATAAAAGTGAAGCAAGTCTAAACAGACTCCAACTCGCAGAGTCTTAACAATTGTTGTCTCATTTTTCTGCCTCTGTAGCCACATGCTTGGTCCTGTTCTCTCCAGATACTGTTCTTTGTATGTCCTGCCAAACTGGTGTGAAAGGTCCTCTCCTAGAGCTGTAATAAAATCTAGCAAACCAGAAGCTGTGTTTGTAGGTTCTGAATGCTAGGTTCTTGTTTTTGCAGGGAATAAGGTTGATTGGCTTCATGGTTTAGTTATTTTTATGTGGCCAAGCAGACGTATGTTTCCTAGGTCTAAGGTTCTGAGATGGGTCAGTCTGTTGTTTGATTGATTGATTTATTAAGGAATTTGAGAAGATTTTGGGTTACTTACCTGTCTTTTCCTTAGTTTATTAGAATAGCATCTTTCTTTACTTGTGATTTTCCTCGTCATGTTTTTATTTTGATGTGATGTAAAAAGCCACCTTAATGGAGAGACAATTAAAAGTGTACTTAAATTACTGATGCTATTTTACATACAATTTTTGGAACAATTTTTTGTGAGTACTCTTTGAAATGACAATATCATAGCTTGTAAGTTATTTTCAGTATTTACAAAAGACTGTGTCAGTAAGAAAGCCTATAATTATCCTTTTTATACTCAAAGGAGGTAATTTAATTCTAAACAGGATTTTATTATACTGGATGATAATTCAAATAACCATGAATTTACTTCACCTTTTTTTCTTGCGGGGACTGCACTACATTTAGTGAGATACTTGTCTATTCACATTAATATAAGAGCTTTACGTTATATTTTATTATTTGTCTGTTTTGTTAGCTGACACACATAATGTGCTTTAATGTCTGTGATGTTAGTAATGTTGTATGTCATAACGGCTTCAGCAGTTCAGAGATTTATTAAAACCACTCCTTATAGTGTAAACCGCTGTGAACTTGTCAAATGGCTAGTGAATGATGATGCAACTCTGTTAAATATGTATGTTCTCTAAATACTGTTTGCCTAGTGATACAGTGCTTAAAAGATGTAACCAGAAGTAACCTTGTCTCTGGAAATTTTTGAGAAAGAAACAATAAGAAAGGAAAACAAACTCCACAAATAATGCTATTATTTCCCCTTCTACTACTAATTACTAAAGGAGATAGAATGACAACTTTGAGAATGTGTGCTCTGATTTAAGGACAATCAAAGCATGTGTGGGTTCAGTATAATATTATTATTTCTAGGACGACTGCTCTTCCATTTGGTTTTGATTTTTTTTTTTTTTTTTTTTTTGAGAACTTCAATCTGTGGTGTCAAATCCTTAGTGACATGGTTGAATCAACAATCTTGGAATAGTTTCTTTTATAATCAAAACTTGCACCAATGTTCTTGTGTGCGTGCATTTAAGTCAATCTGTTAATAGTCTCATATAGCTTGAGAAGATAGATAGAAAAGGTTGGTTTTTTTCTTTCCTCTGTATTCACTGGTACCAGGAAGAGCCTAAGGTGCGTTATAGTTTTTTGTTTAGTTTTGGGGGGTTTCTTTGTTTGTTTGTGATTTTATTGTTTAGTTGGATTTTTGAGAAGCCTGCTTATCTTCACAGTCTGGTGTATTCATGTGGGAAATTTCAGTTACGTTGAAAAAAATTCCTTAACCATATCAGTAATACAAAATGAGGGTAAGTTTCCATATTTTACAACATTCTCGGTCATTATGGAAGTGCACCAAACTGTTCATTGAAAATACAAACTGTGACCTGAAATAACGAGTGGATAATACATGCTCTCAGCTCTGCTGGTAATGTGGCAGAGAAGGGGTACTTTACTGCTCTTGACAGCGTTTTCAAGTAGTTATGTCAGCATATCACAACTTAGTATCTGACTGATGTGATGAAGAATTCAGTAAAGTCATGTAGGAGCTACCATCTCCTGTAAAATGAACTGTCGTCTGGGAAGGATCTGTAACCACTGAAGACAAATAATGCAAAAAATCAAATGTGGGGAAAAGTAATTTTGGTTTCCAGTGCTACATACTGTGTCATGCACATGCAAATAGCTCTATTAAATGAGGTGAGACCATCCGGGTACACGGATTACTCGTTTTCATGGCTGTTTGCACATAACCTATTTGGATCTACCACAGGATGGAAACTTTGGATGCTGATAAGGTATCAGTGTTTAAATATTGTAGGGACATGCCTTGAATGGGAAGCGACTTCTGATAATACCAAATTGTACTTAAAACTGCTTTTTATAATCATGAATAATTGTGATTAAAGTTTTCTGAAGTACCTTGAAGAAATTTGTGAACTCAAAATGTTGTACGTTTATTGAAGGTATGTTTGAAGACTTTTAAAAGAACCTGTGAGACTTTTGTTTCTGGTAATTATTCCATTGACTGGAAATGAAGCAAATAACAGTGCCAATAGTATAAATTTCAGCAATTAATTGCATGTTCAAAGCCTAGTGAAATCAACACTGCTTAAAATCTAAACATGCGAAAGTACATTGGAGCTAGAAATGTGAAGTGCTCAGAGACTCAGAAGTCTCTTTGACCTAAATCAGAAGCTGGTGTTGTAGAAGTCCCTACCAGTAGTCCTTTAGTATGTAGCCTATAGAAACTCCCTTTAATAGGTTGATTATTGGCTATCAAACCAGAATTTTTTTTTCATTAGTTTTAATAACCAACAAAGAAGAATTTTTTGGGGGAAAAATGTTTTGAATGAGTAAGAACACTTTTGAAGAAGTAGAACGAGTGTTGTGGAGGGTAATGCAAAGCTGCATCCATTAAATATTTTTCACTGATGACTTAAAATAGAAGAGGGAAGTGACAAAAAGTTGATTAGTATCTTTTAAGAATGGTCCCTTGTGAGATTTATTGCTTAGACAAAAATAACTTTCTTTGGTGGCAAGGAAAATGATTGCTGAGTGACTTTGGTATTTTCACAACTGCTTTAAGTTAACAGCTTTGAATGAAACGCTTGCTTTTCTTTTTCAAAGAATTCTATTATTATAAAAGCATTGTTAGTGGGTACTGAATGCAAGCTTTTTCACTTTAATTATTATAAAGTTAGTGAAGGGAATTGCTGTGTATTGGTTTTAGCTATGGGAGTTTGGTGAGATAGTCCTGGAGAATAGGTGGTTATCTTGCAAGAATTTGATAACTGTTGGTAAAAAGGAGATTTATACAAAGAATAAAAAGGTGGTGGTGAAGACAAAGAAGGAATATTTGTATGCTAAAGTTAATTGTTGAGTATGAATGCTTTTGTAATCTTCTGGCTCTCGATAGAGTTTATTTTTGGGTTCTGCTTGAAAATTTTGAAACTAAGGGAAAGAGATTTGGGATATTGGAACGTATTACGACTTCTTTTTTTTAAAAGATATCTACTGATACAAAAAGTATGTATGTGTGGATTGATGAAAACTACATAGTGATTTACATTAACAATCAAAAAGGCCAAGAAAGTGCCCTACCTGTTCGTCAGAACTTATTTCTGTATATGTACTTTTTTTGTTTATTTTTGGGGGTTGGGGGAGAGAAGACCATAATTGTTGAAAATAACCTTATTTAGGAAGAAAATGCAAAATGAGTATTTGTAAAATTTTGTAGTACTGATTGTACCCTGTTTAGGATGAAGATTTTCCAGAGCTTTTTGCATGATGAAGTTTCTGTTGTTCAGATGAACTGTCAGCCTTTCTCGTGTAAGTGCTTACACATTTATGTAAAATACTTTTCCAGTGTTATGCAGCCTGTAAGGTTTTGCTTACCTTGCTTATAGATTTTGCAGTTTCACTGTTTTTAATCTTGAATTTGTGATTGTATTACTCTGGATTTGGCAGTACTCATATGTTCAGAGAGCAAAATGCCCATTATTCTATAGTAGTAAATGCTACCAGAAGCACTAAGAGTTGTACCAGCCATGTAGAACAACCTAGGTGTGTGTTACAAGTCCGAGCTGCGTGGATTTCACTTGTGCCCTGTACTTGACTGCAACAGAGCAGTAGAGAAGTGGAGAAGAAATCTGGAAATAGTCTGTATCTAAGAAGATTAGTAAAGCCAGGATGCTTCATATTTACCTGAATGCCTGAACAGTGGCACTAACTTTGGCTTGCTCTAGAAGAGACCATCAGAAGCCTGATTTTCATGAAGCATCCGTAACAGGAGCCGTAAGTGAGTGGAGATTGCAGTCGTGTAGAAGAGCCTGCCCATATAGCGCTTAAGTTCAAATTCTGCTTTGCTTGGGACGTTAGGCCTTTATCCCACAAAAAAATGGAAAGTTACTATGGCACTACCTTTAAGGCCTTGCCCACTTTAGAAAGAAGTGGGCTGTTTGTTTAACACTGGAGTGCATAACAGGTTGTTCAACTTTAGCACAGAAAAGACAAGTGTCACTTCACTTGTTTTGACTATGCGATGTGACTAATCAAGTCAAAATGTAGTTTACGTGTTCAGGTAGAAATGATCAACATTCACACGCTTTTTTTTTTTCACTGACATTACATTATGGACCATATGAAAATTGTAATTTAAAGGCATCTGCTTTTCCTGATTTTTATTTTTACTTGTAGAAAATCTCAGATGATGTTAACCAAAATGTTATTTTTTATTTCTGAAGAAAAATATTTTTTTTTTTCCAGGAAGAGAGGCAGACAGTTTTCTCATGAAGTTGTCTATCTGCCTAGATTTTTACTTTGCGTTATGTACTGTACGTTACCTGTCACATTTGCGAGGGGTGCGCTCTTCTCGGCTGGGGCATACAGTGAAGAGGGACAGAGAAGAACTGTGTGTGTGGAATGATCTGTACTTCACTATTTTGATTTGAGGGCAGGGTGAATAGGGGCTACAGCGTGTAATAGCGGAGGAGTGGCAGAGGTAGGAAGAGAGAAGAAATGGGAGAAGGTAAGTTAATGAATGTTGTATTGAATGAGGGCTTATTTGCCACGAATGAATTGAAGTAATTGTTCAAGACTAGCAGATCTTTATGTGAAGATGAACTTACATTGTTGCCTGTGTAGGAGTTTATTTGCTTCATAAGGGTGGCTGAATTAATTGGTTAGTTGTGCTGTAATCTGTGTGACTGCTATTTAAAAAAAGGAAGAATTCACTTCAGCATTGCAGCAGAAAGAACTATCTTTTTTTTTTTTTTAAAGTCTTGAGTTTCTTCTTGAAACACTTTATTTCTCTAAGGGGCTTCTGGTGGCTGAGCTTGAACTAGCTCGACACATGAAATAACAAGGTGGTCCCTGTCTCCCTGTGTGTCTGCTGCTTGAGATACTATGATCAGGAAGGTGGGTGAAACTCATCCCCTGTACTTGATGATTGCTGTGCTCCAGCAGTGTGCCCAGGTGGCCAAGAAGGCCAGTGGCATCCTGGCCTGTATCAGGAGCAGTGTGGTGAGTAGGACTAGGGAAGTGATCGTCCCCCTGTACTTGGCACTGGTGAGGCCCCACCTTGAGTACTCTGTCCGGTTTTGGGCCTCTCACCAAAAAAAGACATTGAGGTGCTGGAGCGGGTCCAGAGAAGGGCAGTGAAGCTGGTGAGGGGTCTGGAGAACAAGTCTTGTGAGGAGCAGCTGAGGGAACTGGGGTTGTTTAGCCTGGAGAAAAGGGGGCTGAGGGGAGACCTTCTCGCTCTCTACAGCTACCTGAAAGGAGGGTGTAGAGAGGTGGGGGTTGGTCTCTTCTCCCAAGTAAGAAGTGATAGGACAAGACGAAACAGCCTCAAGTTGCACCAGTGGAGGTTTAGACTGGCTATTAGGAAAAATTTTTACACTGAAAGGGTTGAGAAGCATTGGAACAGGCTGCCCAGGGAAATGGTTGTGCCACCATCCCTGGAGGTATTTAAAAGATGGGTAGACATAGTGCTTAGAGATAAAGTTTAGTGATGGTTTTTGTTAGAGTTAGGGTGATGGTTGGAGTAGGTGATCTGGAAGATCCTTTCCAACCTAGGCAATTCTATGGTTTTAAGTGAGGAGGCTATGTGAGAACCCTACACCTGAGTGAATTTGGGGAGAGTGTGGTATCCTGGAAAAGATGGGTTGGAGTGGGAAGAAGCTGCTTCAACCCCTCTGAAATTCCTCAGGTCTTTCCTGGATCCTCTGGCTTTTCTGTCTCCTCCTCCTCCTGCCTATGGAGTTTATTTTGTTGCCTCTGAGTGTCTCAGCTTTTCCTAAGCACCTGCAAAAACAAGTGCAGGTTTTGAGGGTTAAATGCAGACTTCGTGTATCGTGCACGTCCTGATGTACCAAGCTATTCCATCCCTGCTCCTGTGCCACACAGTCTAAAGAAACTGACTTCCTATTAGTGTGAATTGTTTTAAAAAAACAGACTTCACTTCATATCTTTACCTTATTAGGCAGAAAAGAAGCGTGGTTGTCCAAAGGATTAATTTTCCTACATTGCTTGTAGAAGGTGAACTGCCCAGGTTGTTTAATTTTTTTTTTTTTATTTTATTTTTTAGCTAATGAACATGTGTTCTTTCATATCAGTAAGCTTGTGGTTATATCCTTTCCATATACATGTTTTCCAGGTTCTGGAAGCTGTCTAAAGAACTTGGAAAGAACATCTTACAGAAGCTAGTGTAGTGTGTCTGTGCTGTTTCTGAAACCACAAAAAATAATTGCAGAATATTAATGGCTTGCTTTTCAAATGCTCTTCATTTCTAAGCTGGAAATGGATGTTTCAGAGGTGCATGAATTAGCCTGAATTTTTAATTCAGCTTCGAATACTGTGGCTTTCTTGTTTTTTTTAAACACAAATGGGAGTAAACTTCAAGGGGTTACCATACAGTAATTTTTCAGTTCCTGCTATATCTTCTGTCATTCTTTATACGTATACGACACTTTAGCAGACCCTTCTTTGTCCATCAGTTCCATGCTCTGCAGTGCTTTCCTTTCAACTCTCACATTCACATCACTGAAAACGTGCAATAGAGACGTTACAGGAGTCTTGAAGGATACATCTAAAGGGTTGCTCTAAAAAACCAGCAATAACTTATTCCACTGAAAAACTTGAATTAAGAACTACTCAGTCTCTGCTTGTTTTCTTTTATTTGTGTAAAAATATCATATATCAAGGGAAGTACTAGCAAGATGCACAGTTAAAAATATTGTGGTTTTTACTTTCTTTCTAGATGGCTAACATAGTGTGTCTGGATGACTAATATTTAGTATGTCTTAAAGATGACCACTTTCTAAGTAATATTCTTGGAATATGAATAGTAGAATACAAGCCTGTTTTGCTTTAGTGACATGCTTCGTTCAAAGATTTCCAATATCTTTTTTTTTTTTTTTTTGCTGAATGTCTTGCATATTTGTTTACTGAGAACAAATATTCTCTTTCAAAGCAAAACATTAAGTTTATTTCTTTGTCTCTTTTGATGCCTTTAGTAGGCATTAAGGTACTGTGACAGGCCTTGCTGAGATGGGATATTCCAAAAAGGTGGTGGAAATGCCAGTGTGGAAAGCTGACAGATTCTGTACTTCTGCAAACTGTTCCTGTTCTTGGCCTATTGGATTCAAATTGTCCACGGTGCCTGGGTGTGCTACCTGTCGCGGTGACTGTTTAATAGATTTAACAGTAGCCTGCTATGTAAAGGGTAAGGGAGGAACTTTCACTCTTCCAGATGTCAGTGCAAGCCTTCATCTCAACAAAAGCACTTTGTATTTATTTAATGGCAGAATGTTGATTTGCTTTTTGTTGGGTTTTCTAAAGCTCATCTCAACCTCATAGTGTTCTGTGACCTTGAAATGAATAGAGAAGCATACGCTTGCTGAAGTGTTTCTCTTTCATTTGTGTTCATTAGCCATTAATGTCAGAGTTCATCCTGTTTTCTCATGTTACATGCTGCTTTTCAAAAAGAGAAATTCTGTTTTCATGTTGAAAGTTTAAAATATTTCTTTCATAGGACAAGATAAAGTACCATTAGTTTGATTTTTTTTTTCAAGTGGTTCATAGTTCACTGCTGCAACGAGCAGCTTTCTAATTAGAGGACACCTATCCTACTGGGCATTATCTCAAAATGGCTGAAATTTGTTTTAGCTGCATAAAATATTACTGCATCAACATGTGTTTACCAAGCTGCAGTGATAACAACTGACATTTATTCTGTCCAGTGTTCAAAATACTCTTTTTGCCGTCTCTAGATGTGGTGGTAAGCAGAAAACAGTTTGCCTCTTAATTTCTGCAGTGACGTTTGCTATTTTTATTTCCTTTCCCCTTTTCTCTCACCCCCTCCAATTACTTTTCCACTCAAGGAGCTTTCTTATGATAGATCCCCCCCTTTCACGATGAGTGTGTAATGCTGACTCACAAGTTGTCATGATTGCTTGGCAGTATTGGCAGGGTGCGCACACGGGTGCTTGGACTACAAAAAGACACCTTGCACCAGATTTTTTTGATACTTATTAGTTCAGTATTCTGGCTTTTAAAGGTGTTGGGGGGGTAATAGGTGGTTTGTGCTTTCTTTTATACTTATATTCAGGGGAAAGCAATTTTTAGCATTAGCCCATGAATTAGCTGTTGGTTCTGCCTTTAGTGTTCAATGACAAGAAGGCTTAAAGTTTATGTAGTGTTAAGTGAAATGATAAGGAAACTTCACTCTTGTGTCCGTGTGATCTGTGTGGAAGTTTGGTGAGTAAGGACAGCACGGCTACTTTGTTTTTCACATATATACAGTCATCCCCTCTTCATTTGCTCATCTTTTATTTTGTGAACTGAACAATACAGCTCTTATACCTAAAATGTGGTTGCTTCTTTTTTCCTTCAAGCTGAACTGTATGCAGACTGCACAGGCCAAATAACCCTGTGTACTGCATCTCTTTATTCGCTAAGTAAATAACAGTGTTACTTGAATCGCAGCCAAAACTTTCTTTGCAGGCTTAACTGTTGCTCTGATTTAATCTGGTAGGACCTGCCTGTCCCAGATGACAGTTCTCTTTGTGTAGTCAACCTCAACTGGCCCCACATACCCCGAGTGAAAGTAATGAAGCACCTTCAGTGCCGTGCTGCAGTAGCTACTGCTGTCAGGTTGGTTGAGGGAAGAAAACCTGCTATACGGTTTTAGGTCTGCTTCCCTGTGCTTGTGGAGTTCTTCTGAATGGGATGGTTCCCAGGCTTGGCAAGCTCTTCAGCTGGGATGTAAAATTTGCATTACATTTCCAGATGACACGGTCTACTCTCCAAACTGGCAAACTTAGTCCAGCAACTGTTTTGAATAATTTGCTGAATAACTGGTGTTGTTAATGACGAAGGACTTGGCATTTTGAGGGGTATAGTGGTGTGTAAATGCACCAATGCCCTCACATGCCCACTCTGCTTACTGTACAGAACCTATAAAATATGTATAGAGAGTCTTTGCTGTATAAATGCAACAGTGATTTGAGAGGCAAAGACCATGTCTTTCCATTCTCAAGTTAGACTTTCATAACTCATGCTTATTGTGTTGAAAGCTATCGTTGTTCCACAGTAAAAGGAAAAAAATACTACTTCATCTCTGCAGTAAGGTATTTTTACAGTTTAGTGCATGGTGACTTGTGTAATATTTTTTGACATTTATCAACACATACAGAAAACACAAACACTCAGACAGTGATAATCATGGTGGTCAACTGGATGGAGAACTTATCTTAGTAATCATCTGGCGCGGACTCTGCCTGGGCTCAATGTAAAGATAAAATAACAGAATTTATCTGTCACCTGGTAAAGCATGGGAGAGAATTGTTATTCCAGAAGAAGCCACTAGTTCTGATTACCTCTATGTTGTGTATTTCTTTTGATGTCTTGATTAGGGGGAAGAAACAATTAAAGACAATTCTTTCTATTTTATTTTCTTCTTAGAAGGAACTGTGTGTTTGTTGTCTGGTTGTCTATAAGCTCATGAATGCTGACTTCCAAATAAGGATGCCAAATCATCAGCTGGTTTTGAAATTTAAGGCCACCTTTGGCATTATATTATACCAGTTTGTTATTGGGCCTTATTTGAGAATTTTCTAAAGGACACCGTTCCATGTGGAATTGTCTTAAAACATACTTTGCTAGTGCATAATTAAAAATACTTACGCACCAAAATTGAAAATATACCGTTTACCTTTTGATTTTAAGACTGTCTGGTTTCCTCTGTCCTGTGTTCCTATAGTGATTCTGATTGATTGCAGTGGCACTTGGTGGTGACAGAAGAGTGTATCACCTGCAGGCTACTCAGCCTGCCTCTGGATTTAGCCAAGAATTTGCTCCCTTGGATGGGAACTGCATAGGCATTGCTGATAGCGTTTTTAT
>VXBH01007265.1:125067-168719 GCA_013400035.1 Rynchops niger
ATCCTCTAGGTAAGGAACGGATTTAGCAGTATTTTTTAAAGAACTAATTTGTTTCCATTGTAATGGAGAATATAAGATCCAGTGGATAATCTACTCTTACCTGCAACGTTGTGCTTAGTTTTAGGTACTGTTTTTAAAAAAAACAAACCTGGGGGAGAGAAAAAACTTCCACATGCCGGTGAATTATACTATTTGGGAACTGATGAAAAGAAGGGGACTTTCTTAGAGATATAGAAAACTAAATTTTCAGGTGAGGTAAAGTGGGGGATTTGGTTTTTTAACCAAAAAATCAAACACTTTGGACCTCCACGGCAGGTTTGTTTTTTTTTTTTTTTTTTTTTAAATGGGGGGGCAAAACAGACTTAAGAGAGAGAAGTTTTATAGAGCAGTATATCCAACAAATATGAACTCCTGTTCAGTAGTTGTGCTCTTTGCAAGCCTTAGATATCATCAAGAGTCAGATCCTTCTGGAACTTTATAGCTGATCTAGCATAAAATGCATATACGTTTTTGCAGCAGGTGATTTCACATCTAGTTGATGAAATTAGGCAAAAAGGTTGAAAGGTCAGTCTACTACAGATTTCAACTATGCTTGGCCTTAGTATGAAAGTGTGGATGAGGCATCACAAGGAAAATCTTTAACACACTTGCATTTGTGCAAATGTTCCATTCTGTTTGGGGGTGTAACATATTACTACCGCAAAGAAAACACAAGCCTTACAGCTTTCATATGCTTCATTGGGAAAAGTGTCGTCTTATCTGTTTTCCGCAGGCTGCAGTGCTTAATTCTTAATATAAACTGTAATTTATTAAGGTTTACAGACTGTATCAGTCTGTATATGTTGGTAAAAAAAATACTGAATTTTATCACCATTTTTCCATTTGGAGAGGATAAACAGTAAATAAAGTATTGAGAATCTGGAAGACATGCCATTGGTCAGCTGATGAGTGTTTGTTGGTAAATTATATTATGATACCTTATGTTTAGATTTCTCCAGGATTTTTTCCTGTAATTTAAATGTTCATTTTATTTACAAGAACTGGAGAATTAAACAAAAAAAACCACGGAGGGCAAGAGGTAAGCCACCTACTCTGGAGTGTCCCTATATTTGCTATTTGGTGTGTGAAAGTGAGTTGCTGTTACCTAGTTTCATGTATGTTAACTTGTCTTCCGTGTGAGTTTATAAGCATTGTTTCTGGAGCTGTCTATGAACCGTGCAGAATGGTTTGCTTTTGAACAAATCTTTCCAGAAACTAAAATGGCTGTATCCCAGGTAAGATTTGATAGGTGGTGAGGCAAGAGCGTAGGTCAACTCTAGAGCCTGTTTGCCATCACACATGATATCTTCTAAAATTTTAGTGACCTCCTAAGCTTCAGAAGAGTCAAGTAACATTGTTATCACAAAAAAAGCATCTTTAAGTATGAGAATTTACACCACGTTCCTGAGGCTATTGAGTGTTCCAGACCAGTTCATGTTGGCTAATACAGAATACCAGATGTCCCTGATGAGCAGATCTGGGAAACCATTTGGCGGTAGCTAGTAGAAAATATTATCGGGCACAATGGTGTTGCAGAATTTCTGCCCTTCTTTGGAGTTTGTGCATTTCATATCCTCTCTGAAGGCTGGAGGTCTGAGCCAACATCTGTTGCTCCAGGCTACCAAGCATTAGAGTATTCCAGGGAGAAAGAATTCAGTTGCAAATAGAAGAATGAAAATGGAGCTGTGAAGAATATAATGTCTGACTGTTAAGTAGTTGTAATTAGCTGGGGCACCTGCTTAGGAAAGGGAGTCCTTGGTTTCTAGCCCCTTTTCCAGGGTTTATCCGTGGCTTTTATTCTCTCATGTTCTAGCACAGTCATGTAGAGCAGAGATGGTGCTTAGGGCTCCCCACTGCCAGCAGCTTCTGCAGCTTCTCTCCAACACTGCTTGATTCCGTTAACAATTCACACATCATTCTTGTGAACAAAGGTGCCTAAATTATGTTCCTCCCTCCCTTCCTCAACTTTTACATCTGCCTAGTCTCACTTTGTAGCATATATCTCACGTGTTCTGGAGAAAATCATAGGTGATTTTACTTGCTCTTTTCCCACCCAGACTTAACATTTCCCCAAATACTTTTATTAGAGGATAGTCACAAATTCCCATTCTGTTGTAAAATATAGCCAGATAAAATGTTCCAAATCCAGCAAGACTCCAAAGAACATATATTTTGACAGCTTCTACCAAAATGACTTGAAAAGGCTACACTACTGGCAACTATAGCTTTCTCAAAATAGACTTCAACTGCAGTACAACACTGTGCTGGAAAAGCAAGCTACTGTGCAGTTGGCTCCCCCCCACCCCGCCCCCTTCCTTTTCCTCTTGTTCTTTGATGCCAAAGATAAATAACCTAAGTTCTTGTTTTTATTATGAAAATAAATATAACAATGATTAAAATGCATTCTAAGCTTGAAAATGAAGGCCTCTTATACCAGGTATATCCAAATATGAGCCTTTAGTGTTACAGCTTCTTTTCTTTATGGAAGCTGCTGGGCTGTTTATTCTGTTACACGTGATGGTTTTCTAGAGCTAAAATTAACATTAGGATGGGCTTAAAAAATTAGCTGGAAGCTATTTTTGTGCCGTCCTTGGAAGTTGAGTACTTGGTCTTTTGTGTTGAGCAGTGAAATAAGAGAAATCATTCTCATGAATATGTTCTAGGTTATTTCTATAGCGTGTTCCAGCGCAGCAAGCAGAAACGTGCAGGTCGGGAGCGCTTTCTTTATGGCTCTGTGTTGGTTTTTGGGGACGGGGGACCGCAAACAGCCTTGTGGTGGCTGTGTGCGGGTGGTCTCCACCCCACTGTGGTTGTGCTGTGTGCTCCTAAAGCCAGAAGAGGGAGCACAAATGGAGTCCTTGTTTGTAGATTAGATCGATGAGGCTGATCTGGAGCCTTGGAAGTCCTGAGGTCACACCTGTGAAGTCAGAATGCCTTACTCTGTTAGGAATGCCTTACTCTGTTAGACGCGTGCACGTAAAGAACGGGAAATAACGAGCCTGCTGCTGGCTGAAAAAGAGAGGAAAGGGGCATGGAGCCTGTGGAAGAAGCAAGATGACTAGGAAAAACGGAGCCTCTTTGAGGCCTTTTAAAGCATAATATTATGTCTTAAATGATTTACTAAGCCTGTTATTTGAAGTTAAGTCCAGTGAATTTGGTTTGTGAGATCACCAGTGTTTCTCATGAATCAAGAATGATTTGTGTGTCATTGTACAGACCAAATACACAGGCATGTGGACTTTATACTTGGTAGAGCTTATTCAAATATGATTTATTAAATATAGATATTGGGTCTTATTGTGGATCCCTTGTAGGATGTTTGTAAGGACTTTTATTTTTTTAAATAACCATGCTGATTTTTAGGGTTGCTAGTTTTCAAATATATGTGTATATATATGTACTTTTAGAAATTATGTATTTGCTTATGATAATATGTGTGATGAGCATAGCTTGTATTGAGAGTAATCACTTATGAAAAATATGTAAGGACAGCTAGGTGTTGATTGCACTTTGCAGATTGGACTTCTTAATGTAGGCAATTGGTAATTTGGTCGCAAAGACCCGTTGACAGATACGCAAACTGCTTCCTACTCAGATTAGGAGACCTTTCAAGAGTACAGTCGTCTGCTGAGTGTATTCTGAGACTTTTTAACTTTGGCTGCGTTAGCTTGGTTCAAGGAGTGTGATATAGCTGAATGATACTTTGAAAGGAATAATTAAAAAAAGCAAAGCCATAATCTTATTAGCTTCTTACATTATTTGGGGTTTTGTTTTGTTTTTCTGTTTATTCTTGGGGTAGAACTCCAAATTTCATGTCTGCAGCTATTTGCTTTATTACCTTAGATGTGCCATTTCCAATGTTATGCTTGTAGACTTAACAAGCTAATCTGGGAGAGTAAAACAGAACTGTCATTTTGAAGCTACGCAGCTGAAGGTTCTTTGAAATCAGTTTAGAAAGCTCTAAGACTATTTTTGTTCCCTTTTTAATTTTTAGAGAAGATGTGTTGACTTGTTATGCTGTTAGTGATCCCTAGAAGGGATGTTACGGAAAGGTTGCCTCTCGCAAGTCCATTGGATGTTAGACCCCAAATGGACATGATTTACATTTAGGAACTGTGCCAGTCTGAAGGCATGTTGGTGATGACTAGGATGTCCCTTTTCCCGAGACACATTTTTCTTAAACTGTATAATACTGAATTTGGTGGAAGTATGCTTTAGTGCTTAAGTGAGGAAAGATGATCCATTAAAACTGCAGTCCATGCCAACACTGCAAGACATAGCAGACAGGCACCATTAAATTAGAAGTGCTAGAATAATTCTTGTCTCTTTGACAGTAAGAAAGCTGTATACTCTCAGAAGCTTCTAGGACTGGGGAATATTTACATGTGCTGTGCTCTATAAAAGCTGTGCTCCTACAGTGTGATCATTTACTCTGCCTGTCTGCTTGGGTTGCTGTGTCAGAGATTGAGGAGGAGGTGATTAAAGCACAAATGTGAAATAATTTCTGTTTGTTTGTTAGTTTTTCCCTTTTAGAGGACTGAGGCTATGAAAGATCTGTGGTGAGCTGCCAGGTGATATATTGGTGGCCCAAGGAGGTATGATGGGCCACTCCTCCCTCAGGATTCCTGTACCCAAATGGCCCTAGTCCTACCAGCACTTCGAGGTTCGCACATCAGGATGCATTTGGTCATCCCTATAGCAAGATAGTGCTGAGCTAATGACAGCAAATGGTGGTGACACAGGTTAATTTGACATCCTCTAGCAAGTAAATGAAATCATATTTTCACACCCGTTGTGCTCATGTTATATATCATGTTTTGTCATAGAAAATTCAGAAGACAGCTTCCAAATTTGTGCAACATGATGGTACCTTCGAGGTACTGACTTACAAGTAACTGTGGTTAGGTAATAAAATACCTTGTTTGTGAGAATTTAAAGGTTTCAACGTTGATTGTACAAGAAGGGATAATCGATGGGCTGCCAGCGTTAGAGTGAGCTTTGGCTCCCATCAGGTCAAAAATCCTGGTGTTTTTCAAGCCAAAAGATAAGAATGATGCATGACAGAGGGATTAGATCTTCTACTCTCTTTTTCTCCTCATTTCAATGTTTTCTGAGAGAGGGGAGTTACCAGTTGTTTTTAAGGCATCCGAGCGAGGATTCTCTGAGGAATAGTAGGTTGTGTAGATAATGCAGCTATTCTTGCATCTCTGTGTATAGGAGCAAATTCTGTGAACTTCTGTTGTCTCTGCTTAAATATATATTGATTTGAAGGTGTTGTGGAAGCTGACTAGACTGTAAACTGGCGATATACTACCTGAACAGCGATAAAGGTGTGCACTGTAATATCTGGGCAGTGTGTTCATGCTCTTTCCTGTCTTGATTTATCCCATTAGTCCACTGGCATCCTTGTACCTGTTTGTTTCGGTGGCCTCCATTGATCTCCTCCTTTTTTTTAAATAGCAGGTTCTTGGATTTTCTAAAGATCGGAATGTAGGTAAGTTAGCTGTTCTGGAGTCGCTGCTTTTTTATTATGCTATGTTTTTCATAAAGCAGTTTTAACAGGGTGGTGTCTTCCTGGATCAAGTTATTAAGTGTCTGCTGGACATTGTCTTTCCGTTACCGCTGACGAAGGCACTGGTGTCTGTACGGCCTCGCATTGCTTGAGGCTGTTGGGCTCTTATAATTGGTGTCAGTCACTTCTGTGCCCTTTTCCTATGTCCTCTGAAGGTCAAAATCATCTGTGTCATTTTACATTCCATTTACATTTGAAAAGTAAGTCTTACTGAATTAGTACAGTGAACTAGCAGACTTGGAAGGATTTTCTAGAGAATGAGGATGCAGGAAGATGTGGTAAGATTTTTGTAGGTCTCATATTGATCTCCTTTGCAGAGAGACAGGTCTGGTAGGATCTTGTAGGGGAGGAATGAGTTGGATTGTCGTTCTCCTCAGCTGGTGCCGCTTGAAGCTAAAGAAAAGATTTTATTTGCAGTCCAGATGTAGGCTAGTAAAGCAGCACTATTTTTTTTAATAAAATGGTTAGCCTGAGAATTTGCAGCATAGCTTTACTTCCATTCTCATCTTCACACAAGAACAGCCAAGCTTATGTGCTCTCAATTTAAATTCTCTGTCTTCTCTGGCTCTGAATTGGAAGCAGAATGTGTGCCTTAAGCATCCATTCTTTGCTTTTCAATCTTATTTTGCAGAATTAATACCACTTAGTTAAAAATAATTCAGACCCTGCCTGGAAAAATAGCTTTACATCCCGAGAAAGGTCAGGAGTCTACTAAAGATCTTGATGAAGAAGCAATGGGGAGAGAGTACCGAACACAATGGAGAAGACTTTAATTTAATGCACGCAGAAAATCCTGTGGTTTATATGGATTAGTATTCAAGGCACAACTTGCAATGTCTTTTTTGATCCTGAATATATGTAGTAGCAACATCAGCTATAGGCAGGTAGAAGTTTTAGACTGAATTAGTAAGATAGCTGAGGAGGAAATAGCAAAGCAAGTGGAAATGATGAGGAGATAGAGGAAAATGACCAGTAGGAAGAAAAATGAAATCACTTATCCTTAGAAAGAGTACACCTGTTCTTGTCCTGCTTGTACTCACTGGTAGCAGCCTTTTAAAAGTAACTGCTATAAATCACCTGAACTGCAACAAACCTGTTGTTTGCTCCTGTATGCTAAATTGCTCCAGCTTTTACAAAACCTTTCTTGCGAGATCTTGCCTCAGAAGCATTCCTAGGCAGAGTACTGGTGAGATGTGCTTGTTTGTACACATTTTTACTACCACTTTAACAAGAAATGTTGGCAAGCCCTGAAAGAAGATTAATTACAGCTTTGCAGTGGAGATCTTATTATGGTTGTGGATGACATTGGCTTTTGTTTTTTGGAGCAAAAAATAGAAATTAGTGTGAAACTGTTAGGCAGGAAGCAGGGACTGCATTGTGGCAATGGCTCTTAAATTATTACTTCAAGAATGTCACTTGCTGGTGATTCAGGATACAGTGATGACAGGGGAGGGTTATTCCAGATGGATGAGAAAGATTAAACAGCATGCAGAAGAAATGAGAGAAATAAATGCGTGTTGGGAAGAGAAATAGCAGGGACAGAATGAGTATTTAAAGAGAATGAGATAAAAATCAACCCGTTCCTCAGTTTGAGGCCAAGTTGGCACCCCCTTGACTCATTAAACTGTTCTTTTGAATCCAGAAATTGGCTCTACAAAATGTCACCTCGTCAAACAGCAGAAGGACCTTAAGCGGGAGGGTCAAGGCCAACAAATGATAAGCAAAAGCTCTAGCTATTTTAGTTCTGCCCATTCAGTGTGACTTTAAGTTGGAGACTTTAACTGATTTGTGTTTGCTGATGTTTGTATACATACGCCTTACTCCCATTCTTACTTTGCATCAAGCAGGATGGTAGTTTAATCTTAATGTATACAGAGTGGTTGTGGCTGGAAGGGCACTGCTGGGGGTCATCAGAGCAGGGTCAGCTACAGTAGGTTCCTCAGGACTGTGTCCAATTGGGTTTAAAATACCTCCAAGGGTAGAGACTCCACAGCCCCTCTGGGCAACCTGTGCCAGTGTTCTACTGCCCTTGTTGTAAGAAAATGTATGCTTTTTCAAATGTTTATGTGAAACTTCCTGTTTTAAAATTTGTGCCCGTTTCCTCTTATCCTCTTACTGGGCACCACTGAGAAGAGCCTGTATTTGTCTTGTTTACTCTCCCCCTTGGGTATTTATACACATGCATAAGATCCCCTGGAGCCTTTTCCTCTCCAGATTTAGCAGTCCCAGCTCTTGCTTCTCGTTGTTTGTCAGATGCTCTTAATCATGTTTGTGGCTCTTTGCAGGACTCACTCCACTATGCCAGTGTCTCTCTTGCGCTGGGGAGCCAAGAACTGGACTCAGCGCTCCAGATGTGTCTCAATGCAGGGCCAAATGCAGGAGCGGAATCCCCTCCCTTGACCTGCTGGTGTCGCTCCTCCTAACTGAGCTTGAATGTAGATATTTCTGTATACGGAAGTATTTTATGAGGCACTCCAGTGCTTCGTGGGAGCTTTCACTTCAGAGTTGTGCCGCAAACCAGGGCAGTGCTGTGTGAGCTGGCAGCATTTTCCTTGTATTGCCCTGCTACTCTTGTGCCACGTGCTGACTCTCCAGGTAGCTGAGAAGAAGCAGCAACTTGTGGTTTCAGCTTCTGCATGTGCTTAGCTGCCTCCAGGGAACCTGCAGCACTCGGATACCCGCTTCAGAAGTGGGTTCCAGGTGGTGCGAAGTGGAGAGATGTCAGGGGTCTGGGGGAGGTGAAGCATTGACAGAGCTCAGCACTGTTGGCAGTGCTGTGGAGGGAAGGATTAGCCTGACTTTGCCATTTAAAATTCTCATGGCCCGTGAACTTATTTTGAGCAATGCTGGCTTGCCTGTGAGCAAATTTTTACTTATCTCCAAGTATTTGGAAAGGACTTAAAAAATTCTTATTCTTTTGTGATTTATTGCAGTATTGAGGTTTGCATCCCAAGACACATACTAAGAGTGTCCCTATGGGCCAGACCAGTCCATTAACTGGTAGTATATTTGCTATAGGCTTCTGTATTTTTTTTTCTTTATTTCTTTTTTTAAAAATTTTTATCCATAGCTGGTATGCTTTCCCTCTTAACTTCCATCTTCATTGGGACTTAATATATTTTTGCCTTTACTTTGATCTTTCTTTTTATCAGTCAGAGTTCTGTTCATTTGCTTTAAATTCATCCCAGCAAAAAAATCCCCCAGGAACAGTTGAGGGATTTACATAAGTTATCAGTCAGGTTTGCGTAGAATTGGGAGTTGGGCAAGAAATCTGTCCAAAACATTTGGGTTTACATGTGGAAGAGGAGGATTCTTCTATCGCTCCCTTCCTGGTTTATTGCAGGATCTATGTATTTGCTACTTTTTAAAGAATCTTGGTTTTTCAAGAAATAAAAAATAGACCTTGTTGGGAAACCTGGAAGTGCTGTATGATAAGAATGTCCATATTTTTTTTCTAACTATTAAAAACATTTTCTGCAGTGCTCAGTGAAAACTAGAACTACTCCGAATGAGCACTGAGCAGTTTCTGCATATGTTATGTCAAAATTGGCAAGTAACAATGCAGAGCAAAATGTTGACAGAGCAACTTTGTCTTTACTTGCACAGTCTTTGGGGGTTTTTTGTTGGATATTTTTTTTGTGCCTTTTTTTTTTTTTTCATGGCACTCCTGTATTTCTGTGTGTGCAGGTGGGATAGTGCTTTGACAAAGATCAGCCGCTCAGTATTTCATTTTGCCCGTGCCACCTCTGGTTCAGATTACCTGCATGCTCTCCATGTTCTGCAGTGGGTGCAGAATTGCGTGTTTCCTCAAAGCTGCTCCGTGGCACTCATCACTGTATCTGCATACTTAAAATTCTAATGAATTTATTTTACACTGCTGCTGTAAAATTAGGCAGCTTTTATATTATCTGTTTACAGGAAAGGGAATTGAGGTACGAAATGATAAAGGCAAAACAGGTTGAATGTCTAGGTCTTCATGTGCAGTACGGGACATGTGTATCTGATTTTTCATGGCGCTGGACATTTTTGTAGCCCTCTCCAAATAATGAGAGCAAACCTGTTGTGGTTTTTTGGTCAAGTCTCACCTGTAATTTATTTTAGAAATATTTATTTTCCATTATTTTAGGCAAATGCCAGAATCCTTCTTTATGCCAGAGATGGCTTTGTGCAGGTGTTTGGCCATCTTTCCTTTACGTGATCAGTACCTTGTTACCTCTTTAGTAGTTGCAAGTGCTTAGCATTAGAAAAAGCCTCAATTCAGCACCTGCAAAGGACAAGCCCCACAGCTGTAGTTTGCAGATGCTTTGGCTTAAGTGATTTGGGAGATCCAGTATAGTAGTCCTGCTTATTCTATGGACCTACATGTTTTTGTGTGTTGCAGTTTTTTTTCTTTTTTCTTTTTCTTTTTTTTTTTAAACACGGCAATCTAGGAAATAGTGGCATTTCATATTTTTGTGTTTGTACAGTTACTGTATGTATATATTCCTTATTCTGGGTGGTTGGTTTATGTTATTAATTGCATCATCTGTTATGTGGAATAACAGTAATCTTTTCATATGCAGACTCTGTTCCATGGGCCTGCTCTGCTTGTGTTTTTTTTTTTTTGTGTTTTTTTGTTTGTTTGTTTGTTTGTTTTTTCCTTTCTGAGAAGCAAATATTTGAATATAACCAGAGAGTGGCAGTTACTGGCCTAACTGTAGTGATCTGGCTGACGAAGGAAATAAGATTCTCCTGCTGCACTTTCAATCCATCTCTATTGAATCTTGAGATCCAAAATTTCAGCAATTGGCTGTTACCTTCGGCATCTATGATTGAGATAGAAAATGTAGGCGTCTGGTGGACTTCACAGCTGTTCACAATTGCATCTTTTGACTCCAGGCTTTTCCCAGCTTTAGTTTATTTCCAGCTTCTACCACTACTAGAGTTCTTGTGTCCTGTCCTTCCCCTTCAACCGGTATCTGTTTCACTGGCACTTCCACGCTACTTTTTTCTAACCCCCATTTGTGTTGGCTGCCTCTGGCATCTCCTCTCATCTCTGCGTGCCAAGCGAGCCGCTGTTGCAGCACTGTGTGCTCAGTTCTTGTGCCATTTGGTGCAGTGGCTCCTGGTCAAGATGATGAGCAACCATAAGTAAAATCCTGCTCAGCTGCTTCAGCTTACAGGTGGAGTACCCTCAGCTGCTCTCTGGGACCAGTGCGTGTTTTCCTCAATGGATGCATGGATGGTAGGTAAGGAAGGGTATGAGATTCCTTTTCATTTCCAGTCAGGAGAGAATAAAGCTGCAGGTCTCCCCAAAAGGATGCTTATCAGTAAGATTCTTTCTTGCCAACTCTTTTGTTTTGTTTTGCTTTAAAAAGGCTGCTAACTTAATTACATTTTCAGGAGAAAAGCAGCCATGCTGGTTCAGATCAAGGAGCCTAGTTAACAAACTGTCTTTACCTTAGATAGAATTAAAAGTCTATAAGCAAAACCGTGTGCAGTGAAGTGCTGAAGTACTTACTGGGAATGGTGACGAGTGTGGAAAAGCACAAAAATATTTCTTGCTTCCCAAAATCAACCATGGAAGAAGGGATATGGTGAGGATGGAGAGAAACCTGTTATATTTTGATATATGTATGATGGAAGTCTCCAATAAAATGCAGACTCTGTTGCACAGACCCACTCTGCTTGGGTTTTTTGTGTGGTTTTTTCCTTTCTCAGAAGCAAATATTTGAATATAGCTGGAGGGTGGGAGTTACTGGCCCAACCATAGTGATCTGGCTGACGAAAGAAATAAGATTATTCTGCTGCACTTTCAGTCCATCTCTTGTTTTCTGTTTCCATGGATATCTCGGATTCAGGAAGAGGGGTAATGTAGAATTAGCATTTCCCAACGTATGAATAACTATACCAGAAAATTCCTGTTGAGCTCGATAGCTGATTCCTTCTTTTTAAAGAATCTGCATTGTAGCTTCAATACCATATTATTAGCAGTAGGACTGCAGTGATTTATTATCCCTAACGTTTTTGCAGTGTGAAGTAATATGATTTAATAGCACACTGTTCTGAATTACATGGAAATATAAATCCAATACAAAAGTTACCAGTAGCATCCTGTATAGAGCAAAACTCAGTGCAGACATTTGGCTTTGAGTTCAGTTGGTTGTGGTACTTAATCGTGGACATCACTGTACTTCCTCTGACTGGATTAGAAAACCATACCTGTTACTGGAAAAATACTACAGCACATAGAATGATTGTTGTGGTGTTATACATGTTTAAAACCTAGTTGAAATAGAATACTATAATTACTTGTTTTATTCACAGAATCAGGTTTTATCTTTTATTACATAAGTATTCATGGATCTCAGAGTGTGTTCTGTGACCTTTTGGGGTTATTTGTCTTGTTTCTTCTATGCACTAGAGCTTGTGTGCTTAATCTGTGTTTGCTGAGAAGCTGCCAAATTGCCTCTTCTCTTCTGTGCCGATCTCTTTTTTTGTGTGTGTGTGATCCATGTTCTCATTGATGTATTAAAAGTTTTGTAGAAAAAATGTGAGCCATCTGTATCAGTATTTGCTTATGAATCATATTTTATGGTATATTTGTTAAATATATGTTAAGACCTCATAAACACCGAGATAGTGAATATAAGAATATATACTTAGCTGAGTGTTTAAATGTTCTTTAGCATGTTAGGATGGGTGAGATGTGGTGCCTTTTTCATGTGTGTTCCCTCAGTTTGTTAATCTGGGGCTTTCAGATCCAACTACGTGAAGCATTGACAAATTGATGGAGATTAAATAAATCTGATTTATTGAATTTTCTTGGATGTAAGTAGGTCTGAAGGACTGAGAACAACAAGGAGTTTGCTTGTGGTACAGAAAAAGTCTTTTGAAACACTGGAATAACTAACTGTCGCTGATAAGAGATCTGATTCTGCACCAGAGAATAGAATGAAAAAAAAAAAATGCATTGACTTCAGTATTGCTAGGGTTTGTGTGAATGGAGACAGTGCCAAGAGTTGATGACAGGCAGAGCATCCACTTTCAGATCTTAAGTACTGATATAAAATCAGAAGTTCGCAATTAAAGAATTCCATGTGAGTCACACTTCTTTCCACAATTATCTCAATATCAGTTTCAAGACTGTCTTGCTGCTTAAGTTTGCCTGCTCTGCTGTCTCTCTCCATATAAACACTAGTGGCAAAAGAATGTAAATTTTTTCCTGAGTTTGTAAAACATTTGCCTAGGCGATTTTGAGGCCAGTATTGCTGGAATATAGCTGTCTAGGTCAGGAAGGAAAGAGCAAGACAGATCAGGTGGAAGACATCACGTAGAACAACGATACGTTAGGTTATGCTGAATTATTTCACAGTGCAGTTTGGTTGTTAGTCAAGACTTTGCTTCAGACATTTCTGAGAGGCAGAATGTTTTATTCTTTGTTTAAATGTATGTTTTAAGAACTACTGAAATCAGCCAAGATATTTACTACGTATATATACATATATGAATTCCTCTCTTATTTATAAAGTATTTAGAGAGTCTTCCTCATTGGTATAGTTTGTTATGCTAGAAGCCTCAGGTAGAATCACAACTCCCTTTTTTATCATGCTGTACAAATAAATTTGGATTTATAATAAGGCAGAAATAATCCAGTAGGCTAAAATACTGGTATAAAACCCTCCGTGTATTTGGAAAGATTACGTTTTCCTTAAAATCTTGGTATTTCTGATCTCCCGTAGCATGTTCCTTTTCTTTGACTGCTTTTTTGATCTCTGATTTTGGGCGGGTTGTGTAAGGATGTATTCCAGTTAAGTGCAGTCTGTTCATGAAAACATGATAATGTTTCAGCCCCATAATACACTGCTGTGGGCAAGGCACTGAGATTCTGGAAAGATGTGGACCAGTTGGTTTAGGGGAAGGAAACAGATAATAAGAGATCTAAGAAAAGTGACCTTTTGAGAAGTCTGAACATATCGTGCCTGTTTACTGATGGGAGAAACAAGTTTTCAGATATGTAAAAGATTGATGCCAGGAGGGAGGCAATAATCTCCTTTTTATTAATAGTGGGTAGGACATGAAGCTTAAACTGCAGCTTAAAGAACGTGGGTTAGATATTAAAAAAGGGCAAACAGAAAACAAATGAATAAAAGGCAAAAAACTTTCAAGTGGGCAAGAATAGCGAGTGCAGGAGTAGATCACCTGGAGACTCTGAAGAACAGATTGTACAAGTCTCTGTCTGGATTGCCTTGGAACAGGGCTTGGACTAGACCTCTTCAGGTTCTCTCCTGTACCATGTTTTGTCGTGTGTCGTGTCACGCCCCCCCCATCCCCCGGATTAGGACTTGTATTCCTTAAGGATCCATACCCTCTGTAAGTCCAAATTTAGTATGAATAAATGATACTCTGTAGTTCTGAGTTCTTTATTTGCAATACAATTTTGCAATCCTGTAAACCCTGCTGTCCCATGGTTGTTTGTATTTTGGTATTTATGCTCTTCAAATTGGGATCAGTTTTGTGCGGTTTCTGCTTCTGTATGCTTGAGGAGTAGCTGTTTACCTAATGGAATGGTTTCCTACAAAGCAATCAAGAAACAATTCCATTTCAGAGGCCAGTTCTGCTTCTTCGCTTAATCTCTTTTCAGATGCACCCTCGGCGTACAGGTGGTGTTAAGGAGGAGATGAATATCTGGAAAATGCCAATTTAGGGGCATAAGATGCATTTACATTCAGTCTGGGAATATACTTGCTGCCTGTGAGTCAGCAGTGTCAAACAACTATGCAGCAGAAAAGAAAATGATAAAATAAAAAGGACAGAAGTGACAAAATGAGTGCAAATTATGTAACCAGTGTTTCTCCTCTTATCAAAATAGTTATTTCAAACCTTAATGAGCTTTGCCAGCCAGCGGTAACATTTTGAAGTATTGTATTAATAAGCATTCATTTAATTTTGTTAGTTTTGATATAGCGTTAATTTTCAGTAACGCTGTATTAACATCGAGATGGCATTTATCACTTCTACTAAGTAGTAGAAGTGCTGAAAAAGATTAAATATGGATATTAAGATATTCATGAAAAGAAAGCCTTTTTATTATATGAAATGAGATCATATCAGTGAAGTGTGTTGCTGCTACAAGATGGAGATCCCTTGGTCCTATGTAGAAAGGCTGGGTGACTTACCGAAAATGGGGTATGTTTGTAATAGAGCTATGTGATCCTATGTGGTTTATTACCGCATATTTTTTTTTATCTTGGCACTGATTCATATGCCCTAGCAATTTTAAGTTCTTGCAGGACCATTACATCATCTGGGTTAAACTCTGTATAATATAGTCTCTTTCTGACTTTAGTATTAAATACGTCTGCATTAAGCTAGTACTTACCATAGACTGCATCATTTAGAAGTGTTTGGTCTTCATTTACAGACATGGAAGGACAAAGAAGCCACATTTCACTCTAACTTCATCAGTAGTTAATGACCCTCACTGCTGAAAAATGTAATTAAGCTCTATTTCTAATAAGAATTTTTCTGGCTTCAGTTTCCAGGCGTTGCCTCTGGTTTCTGCTTGAGAGCTCCGATGCTTTATTCTTAGTGAGATGTTTATACTCTCTAATGAAGTCACCTCTCAATTCTTTTGTTCTAAACGAATCAGACAGCTCTTTAACTCTTGCTGTAAGGCATTTTCTCTAGCTCTTTGTTATTACTGTATCTATATGAATTGTTTTGGTTGTATTTTTATAAAAAACGTTTAAAGGAGAACTGCACATACAGTGTTAACATCTGCCTCCCCAGTGCAATACAACATACTACAATCAATACTCTTGCTGTTTTCCTGTTGATTTATCGAAGGATAGGATTGCTCTGTGTATCTTCATTTCTGTGTCATTCTAGGAGCACAAGTTCATCTAGTTGCTCACTGAGAATTTTTTTGAGCTGCTCCTCTTCAGAACATGCACAGAGTTCTACAGAATAGGTTAGAATATTTTATGTTCAGCTATAAACTTTATATTTACTGGAATAAATTGATTTTCCCTGAATAAACCCAAGTCTTTAAATGATTACTTTTGAGTACTAACCTTGCCGGACAGAATTTTTTCAGATTTTCTCTCTGTACTTGTTGACATATCAGTGGTGAAAATGCTGAATATGACTGGATCCACACCTTGAGTAGAAATGTACTTTCACAATGGCAGCTATTCTTATGAGTTTATATACTTAATATGGTCTGTGTAGTCCTTTTTAATCAAACTGTGGAAAGTGAAGCCTTCCCTGACCCCTTCTGTACTTCCATTTTTAGAAAGAAAGTAACAGGTTCAAGAGAGCTTGCCTTCCATAATACATCTTTGGCTTTCCTGAAGCCTTTCATGCAAATTTAGTGAAATACAAGGGAATGGGATAGGCTCAGTGTCCAAGAGCATGGGCTTTTTTTTTTGCTTAAAAATATACATGTTTGTAACTTGCTACTAGTTGGGGTTCTCCTATATTTTCTGGTATTAGCTATACCACAACTGCTGATGACGAGATGATCAGCTTCCAGTTCTGCAATTAGTTTGTGTTTAATGAGATGCCAAACAGATACCTGGGATGTAGGATGCAGCAATGTTTGTATTTAAAAAGTGGTGAAGGTCTATTTTCATGAGTTCTAATGATGCATTCACTGCTGATTACTGGAGATCTCTTGCAGGTATCTTCCAAACTGTGTTACAAATGTGTTACCAAATTTGTAATATTCTAATCTGACCTGTATAAAACACTCAGAATACTTCCCTCCATTACTGCATGCATCAAACCTCATATTTAAGAAAGCCATCTGAAGTTGCTTTTGAAAGTTTGTTTGCAATCATTGCAGTGGCTAAGTGCCCTTGCTTAAAGCACCAAAAAAACCCCAATTATTTTCTCTTCTGAATTTGTCTAGCTGCAGCTTTAGGTATTAGGTCTTGTTTGACCTTTGGCTGCTCTATTGAATAGTTTGTTTTGAAGCTTTTGTTCCCATAGGTACATACTAGGTAAAGACTGAGCTACTCGATACTCCCTCCTTGGTATAATAAATAAATTTAGTGTTCTGACTTGTAGTAAGAGATGTTAGTAATTCTTGAAATTCTCTTTTTGCTTTTTAATGTTTTGAATTGTGGATGTTGGTAGGGACATATGCTGTGTCATACTAGTGCCAAATACAGTGATCTCTATTTTTAACCCTCTTTCTGCTTAGACATCTAGTAAGTGATGATAGTCTTCATGCCTATCTAGGTACACACCATAATTATGTAATTCCCTGTAATTTCAACACTTCTGCATAAAATTTCCTTGTATCTGTTCCTACATAGGTAGTTTTTCATTATCCTTGTTGCCTGCGTTGATGTCCTTCAAGTGCAGGATCCAGATCTGTCCATCAGTGGCGTATCCTCTTTCTGTTTACCATTTTCCCCAGTCCCTCTGCCAGCTGTTGCTTGTATCAACAGCAACTGTTTGTCTTCTGGGTCATTGGTAAACTGTTAAATAGCAAAGGGCCAAGAACTGTCCTTGATGGGTCCTACTTAGTTATGATTTTATGTTAAATAATGGACTTTTAAAAAATTAATTTTGTTATATTTGTAAATGACTTGATTTTTAAAATCAAGGTAATGAGTAAAATAAACCATTTGTCTTTGAAAACACCAGATATACTGCATCAGTGCTCTTTTCACATTCAGTATTACACTCACCTTTTTTTAGCTGTGGACTTCCTGTATACATTCATTAATTTTAATGGTGGCAGTCATATATTTGGACTTATGCATGTAAATAATTATTTAAGAATTTTAGTAACTGAAACTGCTGTCTCAAAGCTAAGATTAATGTGGAAATCTTCATTCCAGTGATGCTCAGAGGAAAATTTCCATTGACTTCTGTGGGGTGCATTTTTTGCATACCTGGCCCTACATATGTGGAGGGTGCATATCTGGGGACTCTAAATACTATGTATATCTAGTTTTGTTTCTATACTTAAATCAATTTATTGAACAGTTTATTCTAATACCTATGTAGGAAAAGAATATGTCTCTGCCTCTCATGTTGGCCAACTAATGAATAGTGTCTTAAGAAATATTTTGCGTCGTTATGTATTTGAACGTGATATCCAAAATTGGGAGACTTGGGAAAAATGTTTGCCTTTCCCTTCTGTTCTAGAAGCTACCTTCTTGGTTCTCAAGCAAATATATGTAAATGCAGATGAGCAAACGGGGTTGTGTTAGCAATGACCAATTAAGGGCATTCTCAGTGGGGTCCGTAACTTACTGTCAGTGCCTGTTGGGTTACAGTCCCTACATGTTGGATTTGGCAGGTTGATTCAGGGTAAAGCCATGCCAAAGGACAGTTTGGAGCTCCCAGGCGAGGTGTCAGGGAGATGGGTGATGCCAGGGCTGTGTTGGCTGCCCGCCCTTCGTGGGAGGTGGCAGAAAGAGGAGCTGTGCTTGGTGTACCTCAAGAGGGTCAGGGCCACCACCTTGATGGGCAGTTATTGGAGCCCTTTTTTTGACCATAAGTACTGGTTGTGGTTTGGTCTCTTTACAATCTGTTTAGGATGGTTTCCCATAGCTTGTGTGGCACCCTACAAATTGAGATGGTAGGGTTCAGCTCTTCCTTCAGCTTAAGTGGATTCAAAGCCACATGTCCCTCTTGCAGGAGAGAGCCTGTTATTGTTTATGGGCAGATGGAGGAGGGAGGAAAGGAAGATGCCTTCTGTTCCTTCCTCTACAGCTGGAAAATGGCAATCAAAAAGGCGAGTCTTGGAGTCAAAGGGAGAGCAAACCCATTTTCAGCATGCAGAATAAGCTGTTAGTTTATTCAGTGAATATGTAATATGTTTATTTAACAACTAGGTTTCGTTTATATCTTTGACTATTAAATCACTTAAGGTTTGTTATATTATCGTTCTGCTTTATTGCAGTAGTTGCTCTTCAACAAATTCTCATAAAAGCATTTTCCCATTTTACAGCATTTTATGGTGGTCGTGCCTTTTTTAGGCCCACATGTGAGTAGAAATTTTAGGTTTTAGGTTTATTTTCTTTTTTCTTTCAGTGTCCCTGTGGATAATATGACTCTTGAGATACAGAATTATATTAAACACAGAAAACTTTCTTCCTATGTGTTTTAAAAAATAATTCAGAAATGTTTTTATTACCTCACTTGCTATTTACAATAATTCGTACATATTTGTTACAGATACACTTCATCACTTTTTAAATTTCATAATTGCCAGTTTGTAAGTCACTACCGTTTATTTCCCAGTTCTGTGTTGTGTTGGAAAAAATGTACCCTGCCTACGCTTATAAAGAACTTAAAGGTATAGATAAAAGATATGTGAAGCCTCTCCAGTCATCTTTTGTTTCTCACATTTAATTTTTTTTACCTGTTTTACAGTTTACTTGTAATTATACTCCACATTAATACTTCACTACTGATTGCTTTAGTAGCGGAAGTCACTTATGTGCTTCCATCTGTGTGGAATATGTCTACTGTGGTGGATTTACTGTATGGAAAGCAGATGTTTAATTTGTGCTACTCTCCCTTAAACGCCTCTGCATGCAGGAAAGAAGTAGAATAGGAAGATGCATTTCATTCAGTTAACCCCAAACCTCATTTTTTCCCTTGCTGTCACAACTTTGGCCATACCTGTCTTTGGGATGCCATCAGTCCTGTTTGCACCTACAGTTCAGCTTGCATGTTTGTGTATTTTGTACTTTTCATGTATGTTGTACTCCTAACATTTGGATATAAAATACTGCATTATCAACATGCAGCAGCACATGAATATTAAGAAGTTGGAAGCATGAGTGAACGTTGGTATAAAATGAAAGCCACCAGAAATGTTTGGCTTGCTAGTTTTCGTTTTCTTTATCCTTTTTTCAGTTGGCCCCACTATTAGGCGTACTGAAATGTGTTACCAAATTTAGCATTTGATTTTTGTGAAAGACTGTTTGCCTCAGGATTCAGCTGCAGCTTGCTGCTGGAGATGTGGTCTCTGAATGCTTGTATTTGCGTCATTCTTAAGTACACTGGAAAAGCCCAGGGAATGAAAAAACTTCGCTATTGTCTCAGGGTAACTTTTAATCTATGGGTCCTCCTCCCACCCTATGATAAGTATGGATATTTCTGTCACCCTGGTGTTTTTTTTGTTGTTGTGGTGTGGGTTTCTTTGTGGTTTTTTTTGGTTGTAGCATTGGGTTCTTTTGGTTTGTGCAGGTTTTTTTTGTGTTCTGTTTTAAACTTTTGTGCTATCATTATCTATAATATCTTGACGATAAAAAAAGCACCTTCTTTCAGTTGGGAGCAAAAAGATAGTGTTGATGAACTTTCACAGAAAGGTCTCTTAGCCAATTATTTATAAACTCTGGCATTTGAATTGTGTTCAAAGGAACAGTGTTTAAATTCTTATTTCTCAGATAATTACGATACTGAGCATATTTCCAAAGCTCAGGCTTTGTGCATAATATGCACACAGTATTAGAACATGATATTTATTACATTTTTGTAGGTCCAGAGGGGGGAGAAAGGTGCAAGTGTAAACGTAGTGAAGGCTATCTAAATGATTTCAGTGGCTGAGGGATGAGGGAACATTTTCATCTTAGAGGCAATGGGTTGAGTTTGTGAGGAATGTTTCTGGGAGGAGAGCAAGCATAGACTGAGATACGTAATGATTCAAATTTTGTTAGTAAAAGCCATGTGGAGAAATTGCTAATTTTGAGCTGGTAGGTCAGCTCTGCCAATTCTTTACAACCTGACAAACTTGTTTCCTGCTAATTGTACATGTTCCAATTATGTTTGAGGGGAAAATTAATTGGAATCATTCTAGAAATCACATCCAGCGAGGAAGAACTAGGGAGTACAGAGTTTTAAAATTGCTACGTCGCAGCAAAAGATAAAGCAGGGCATGTGACTCTAGGACAGTTTTAAGTGATATGCCAAGGCAGGCAGTCTGGACACAGGCAGGGTGACTTTTCTCCAGGCTCTGAAGGACTCTGCACATCTGCGAACCTTATGTGTCTTTTCTGGGCATCAGGAGAGGTGTGTGTAAATTTTTTTTTTTTTTTTTTTTATTATTTTTTTTTTATTCCCATGCTTACCTCCTACAATGCTGTGGATTAATTAACTTAAATCAGAGGTGAGCTACCTAGGTGCTATGATAAACTGTCTCTTGATGTAGTAGGAGTTTGTGTGGTCCTAGAGGATGTTGACCCATGTTGAGAGGATGACTCTTCAGTCTGGGTGGTCTTGCCTCTTGGAGAAGGCAAGTGTCACCATCTGTAGTCCTCCCCAACTACAGGAAGTTGCTAGCAGGTTCATCTTAAGCTGTGGTTCATAGTTCCTTCCTCTAAATGACACATGGTGGGGATTGGGAACAGTCTATCGCAATATCCTCTTTGGAATACGTGTTTTAAATGACTGAGCCATAATTTAAATCTTCCTGAAGCCAAAAGTATAACTTCAATGTTATGCAATTTTCTCTTTATGTAAGTTCCTTGCTTTCTCCTCTCCCCTTCCTCCTTGCAAACAAAATAGAGAATGATAAACACAATTGAAAGAAAAGTGCTTTCGGAAACAGAAAGCAGGAGAAATAGATAGAATGCTGTTTCTAAAAAAAAAAAAAAAAAATCAGTATTATCATGGCAACACTGGAGTAAAATGTTAACTTGTTTTGCAAAATATTGTCTTAAAGTTGGCTGCTCATCCAAGAGCAGAATAAGGAACTACCCTTTTTAGACAACAAGTCATCTAATAAAACAAATTTAAATGACAAACCCCTTTAACAGAAAAATTGGATAAGCAGTTATAGTTTATCTCATCTTTTAAGTAAGATAAATATGACACATGCTATTACTAGTAAATATATATTAAGGAGACATTTGTTTTGATGCTGTGTAATGCAGTGATTTGCATGGTATGCTTCCTCCATTACTGCTTCTTTTACCCGTTCTTTTACCGAGTTACAATCCATCAGGTTTTGTTACTTCTATTCATTCATGCTTATATTCCTTACACCCTTTTTCTCATATGTTTTAAAGGAGCAAGCAGGAGAAAGGAGATCAAAATGAAACTTGGGAAGCAATCAGCTAGAATTCTTTTAATGAGAAAATTTGAATTAATAAACGTACTGTTTATCTGAATTCTTGTTTAACACCAATTTCTATTTAAATGCAGTTTAGATGTTATGAATAGGTAAAAAAAAAGTGAGTCTAAAAGGGGGAGTATGTTTCATAAATGCAGATGAGAATATAGTGGATGTATTAATTGTGGAGGAAGACAAATTTAAAAAAATGAATATAATTTTTATTTTTTATATACAATGAAACTCATAAGTAAATATTTGAAGTAAAGAATAACATTCAACTTCTTTAAAAAAAAAAAAAAAAAAGAAAAAAGAAAAAGTGCTGGAAGTCTATGACTGTAAGAGCTAATATACCCAAGAGAAGGCAAGGCAGGAGAGGCTATTTAAAAGAAATGAGAAGTCAGCACACTAATGTTAATTGAGATCTCTGATGCGGGAAGTGTAACAAAACAAGGTAACTCTGGAAAGCTTGTTTGCGAGAGGAAGCCTTTACATCTAGAGGCAGTAGTAGAGGAGAACTTGAACAAGTACGTTAAAGATGAGCTAGAGAATATCTAGTTTTAGCCACTTATGTCTCATCTCAACACAGGAATTATATGAAGGAAAAGAAGATACCCTTGCCTCTTTGCCAAGCGGAATTGAATCTTTACTTCAAACTGCTCCTGCAAAGCTGATACTATTTTTTTTTAAATTATTATATTTTTTTGTCATTAGTAAGAGGCATCAAAAGCTTCCCATCTCTGTTGCAGTCTATGTCAATACTTTGAAGGTTTTACCATAAGTAGGATGTTTCTCACTTTTTACCACTTTCCATTCTAAACCCTAAATTTTGTGCACATTTTACCTAAGGGTCGGCAGGAGGATCTGGGGAACTACAGGCCTGTCAGCCTGACCTCGGTACCAGGAAAGATCATGGAGAGGATCATCTTGAGTGAGCTCTCACGACAAGTGCAGGGCAGCCAAGGGATCAGGGCCAGCCAGCATGGGTTTAGGAAAGGGAGGTCCTGCTTAACCAACCTGATCTCTTTCTATGACCATGTGACCCGCCTTCTGGAGATGGGGAAGGCTGTGGACATTGTCTCTCTGGACTTTGGTAAGGCCTTTGACGCCGTCCCCCACAGCATTCTCCTGGAGAAGCTGGCGAATCATGGCATAGACAAGTGTACTCTTCGCTGGGTTAAAAACCAGCTGGATGGCCGTGCCCAGAGAGTTGTGATTAATGGGGTGAAATCCTCTTGGCGGCCGGTCACCAGTGGTGTCCCTCAGGGCTCAGTTTTGGGGCCAGTTTTGTTTAATATCTTTATCGATATTGAGTGCACGCTCAGTAAGTTTGCAGACGACACCAAACTAGGTGGCCGAGTTGATCTGCTTGAGGGTAGGAAGGCTCTACAGAGGGACCTGGACAGGCTGGATCGATGGGCCAAGGCCAACTGTATGAGGTTTAATAAGGCCAAGTGCCGGGACCTGCATTTCGGTCACAACAACCCCAAGCAACGCTACAGGCTTGGGGAAGAGTGTCTGGAAAGCTGCCCGGCAGAAAAGGACGTGGGGGTGCTGGTGGACGGCCAGCTTAACATGAGCCAGCAGTGTGCCCAGGTGGCCAAGAAGGCCAACAGCATTCTGGCTTGTATCAGGAATAGCGTGGCCAGCAGGAGCAGGGGAGTGATGGTGCCTCCATACTCGGCACTGGTGAGGCCTCACCTCGAGTGCTGTGTCCAGTTCTGGGCCCCTCTGTCCAAGAGGGACATTGAAGTGCTGGAGCATGTCCAGAGGAGAGCTACCAGGCTGGTGAGGGGTCTGGAGACCAGGTCATATGAGGAGAGGCTGAGGGAGCTGGGCATGTTTAGCTTGGAGAAGAGGAGGCTGAGGGGAGACCTCATTGCCCTCTACAACTGCCTGAAAGGAGGTTGGAGAGAGGTGGGTGTTGGCCTCTTCTCCCAGGTGAATAATGACAGGACCAGAGGAAATGGTCTGAAGTTGCGGCAGGGGAGGTTTAGTTTAGATATTAGGAGGAATTACTTTACTGAAAGAGTGGTCAGGCCCTGGAACAGCCTGCCCAGGGAGGTGGTTGAGTCACCATCCCTAGAAGTGTTTAAGTAACGTCTAGATGTGGCACTTCAGGGCATGCTCTAGTGGCAGAGATTGTAGGTTGTTTGTTTGTGGTGGTTTGTGGGTTTTTTGTTTTATTTATTTATATTTGTGTGTGTATGGTTGGACTCGATGTTCTCAAAGGTCCTTTCCAACCATGAAGATTCTGTGATTCTATACCTACTACAGCTGCATCATACACTAAGTAATACATTCAATAAGTCTCAAAGCTTAACCCTAGCAAATTTGGTCTCATCTTTGGCAAGCCTAGAATTTTGGATGCTCTACCTGTCTGTGGTCAAGGCATGTTAGGTTTTTCTTGTATATGCATCTGTGTAAAGTTGTGAATTCTTTGACCTCAGTACTGCTCTCATGCCAACTGTCTGCCTATTAAATTACGAAATGCTGGGTGGTATGTTTCTCTGAGGAGATATGTTACCTCACTTCTGTCTGTATTAATTCTTTTTTAGATGAATAGCATCAGAAGCTCTAGTAATAAATAGCCAATTTAATTGGCGCAGTGGTTCACCTCTAGACAGATGGCATTGCTCTCCTTTTGCACAATACATTATAGGAACTGTAAGACCTAGTGATTAATTCTTATCAGAAGAAATTTAGTCTAGTTATCTAGAGATAAATCCTGAAATGTTTGGCCTCTGAATGTGGACTTTCTCTTCTGGTTACTTACATCATGGCGTGGCAGTGGAGGATCTTTTTTCTTGTGTAACTTTTGGTCTTGACTCCCATTTCATAATGGATATTTGTTATCTATTTTAACTTTTGTTTACCTATTCAAACTGATGCCAAGGTATTGAATATATGTATCTGATGCTTCTGAGTAGCTTTGTTTTTGTAGCGTTGGGAACATAATTCAAAAATTCTCATACAGTGGGGCTTGTGTATGGGCTCATTTTCTGTTATGTTTTTAAATTAATAGTGAACTTACTAAATTTATAAAAAAATTCTTCTATGTTTCTGAAAAAAAAAAAAGTCAGTATAAAGTTTGTCAGCATGGCTTACTGCAAGATCACAGTGAGAGTTCAGCTTTGGCTGTGTTGTTTTCTCAGTATTAATTAAAAGTTAGGTGTCTTGTCTGTGTAAAGGAATGGTAACAATAACTACTCCTTATGTTAGCCAACTGCCCAACAGTACTAGTGCTTAACCACAGGAAAAGGAAAATGTTGGTTAATGCAGCCTACTTCTTTTCCCACTGTGCTAAATTTCAAAGGCATAGTTTTTTTGAAACTTAGAGAAATCAGTACATATTATTCTCTTCTATGGCATGTGTGCATGAAATGAAAAAGCATGATTTTTTTTTTTTTAAATGTTAAGTATTTCATGTTATGTTCAAAGTTTGAGGAATAAGAGGATGAGGCCTTTTCTACAAAGAGGATGGGTACATTCACAGCAAGGAATGAGCTATACGAATGGCAGATCACTAATGATTTTTATTAAAAATAACATAGGTCTCTTGTGTGACAGCTTTTGTATTGTTTACTTCATGTATCTTCCTAAAGACAGAAGTGAGGTGTGATTTTGTTTTCCTCCTATAAACTTGCATAAAATATAGCAGGAGAAAACATTTTCAGGTAAGTTGTTGCTTTTGCTTTCATCAAGGTAGTATTTGCAGATGATGCCTTAAATGCATAAGGAATTTGGAATGTGTATCAGAAAAAGGGCAGTAAACATGCTTTATATATGTAGAATATACATGCACAATTTCATAGAAATCAAAGTACAAACAATTTGCTAAGCTGAGGTAATGTTTGAAGTATTTTTAATAATGCAATTATTAAGCATTTTACAAAACCAGATAGAATTTATGTATTAGTTGCCCGAAGATGACAAGGTCATAAAGTTGTGAGATGGTACAGGGAAATAGAATAAAATAAACCTTCTGTACCTGCAGAGCAATCAGACTGTCTTGACATACAGATGCAATTATCTTTAGAAGGTGTTTGAATTAATTTGTGCTGTGTTACTGAGCTTGAAGGGAGGTTATTTTGGGCAAAAATCTGCACATTGTCTCAGATTTGAAGATAACTCTGCTTCTGGTTTGGCGTTTTCTTTTTTTTTTTTTTTTTCTACCAATTCACATCCCCTGCTTCTAAAATAAGGTTTCCAAAGTGACTAGAGAATTTTGAGTGCCTAACTTGCATTAAGATCTGAATTTTGAGAAGGAATAGCTGCTCCTTGTTTTCTGAAAATTGAGCTTGTTTAAATTGATGTGTGCTCTGAATTTTTTTTTTTTTATTTAAAGTCTTTTCCCTTGACCATCAACTTATAAAAAAAACCCAAAACATTTTTACAGCAAGATTTAGTACTTCCAAATGAATTAATTTCTTAAAAGGACAAGCCAGCTATTTTTACTGTCTGTTCAGGAGTTGATGGATTGTGAAGGAAATGTGAACATGGTCATTGTAAAGTAAGCACTGGGCGATGTTCAGTGCGAATGCTTCTCCATACTCGGTTGTGCTCGGGGTGTGATGGCACAGAGGTGTGACACCGTCCTCGGCCCTGTGGTCTGATTGCCTGGCAAAGCGCAAAACCACCTTGTTTCGTCCTCCCGATGCTCAGTGTAGCACCCATGCACAAGAACAAATCACATGTTGTTTGGTTTGTCTAAAGCTGTGGATGCTTGCTAGTCCCAAACAGTTGCTGTGGTGGTGTGTGAGCCTTTGGCCTGGAGCCATTAGGGGTTGCAAGAGCCAGAGTGGAACTGTATTTAGGGACTCTTCTAAACCATTCACAAAGTGAGGTTCAGAAGTCCTCTGGAAATGTTGCACTCTTAGCCCTTATTTAACATAGATGTTGTCCTGACTCTTTCTTTGCCCATTTGAGGGCTCTTGGATCCCTGGGGAGTAAGAGGTTATTAATAGTCCTTCACTGGAAAAACAACGTGGACCTTTGGTCAGAGTAACAATGGGGATCAGGGGTAAAGGCCGGCCATATGGTCTGCTCTTCTTCCTCCCTGTCTGCGTCTTTTGGTGGAAGACTCAAGTGGGTGCTGGGGCCCCCTGGGAAGAGCTAGCTCGGAGGGAGGGCCATGCTGCCGGCTTGCACCCCGCTTGGCAGTGGGAGGTGCTTGGCCTTTAGTCCCTGGTGCCATCGTTGAAGTTGGTCCTGCTGGTCCTGCCCCAGCTCACTTGCCCTCGTCACATCATTCTCCTCTGCAGGAGGTCAAATACAAACATGTGTGGTATCTGGAGGCTTGGTGAAGAAAGCAGAGATGGGAATGGGAACAAACTCAGGCTCCAGTTTTGGGAGTTGATGTCGGTGGTGGTTCCAGCTGTCCCCACGTGACCTACCTTCTCAGGCCTGCAACTGCCTCTGCTTTCTCCACAGCTCTGTGTACCTATGCCATGCCTTATCAGCACACAGCTCAAGCATGCCTCAGTACAACTTAAATAATGCGCACGAGTTGCCCTGTGTTGACCTTACCAGGTAGAGAAGTTAAACCTTATGGAGATGCTTATTCCGTTTCACCATTAGATGGAGCAAAGAGCTGTTCTCCCTCTCTAAGCCTCAGAGCTGAGAAGTCTTTGCTTAAGCTCTTCCTGGGAGCGAATGAAGCCTCAAGTGTTATGTGTTTGCTTCAGATGAGAAAAATGATGTGCTCAGTGCAGAATCCCAGTGTGTTTTACCATCTATTTAAAGTTGCAAAACTAAGTATGTGGTAAATGAATACCATCTGTAGTGAAGCAGCTTTTATGCACAAGCTCTATCTTTCATGCATGATTTCTACTTTAACCCTCTCAACTTGCCCGAAAGGTTCAGCCAAACCAATCAAAGGGAAGAAATCAAATACTTCTTTTTAAAAAGTGACTTTTTGCTATCAGGAGGTGAGTATAACTGATGCCTGAGACTTAAGTTATTAGCCTACTGCATTGAGAAATGTAGTTCTTGTGATTCGTAAATCATTTTCCATTGGAGCATCTTTACATGCTCTGAAGCTATATTTGATATCTTGTTTTGTGTGATAACTGCTTTTTAAAATGTATTCATTTCTTCATTAACTTTTGCTATTCTTTCTTTGGATGTTTGTAAGGGCTGGGCGGAGAGGGAAATGGAAAGGAGCAGGATGAAAGCCTGCTTGTGCCTGGCTATGGTTGAAGTTGTCTGTAGTGTTCTGTATGTGTGTACGTGTCCCAGTGCATTGTGTTCATTTTGCAAGGGCTTGATCAAAGTAGTATTTCTTTCTGGCTATTTTTTTTTTTTTCCCCCTGAAGCTTGAGTTGCATCTGACAGATGCAGAGTTATTTATGCTTTTGTATTGGGACTGAGTGCTAAGTTTGTTACCTGGATCTTGGCTAAGCCTTTCCACTCTTGGTGCCTGTTTATGTGTGGTTAGTTCCTTCCAGTGCTGGGGTTTTTTTTTTTCCTGTTTGTGTGTTTGTTTGTTTGGTTTCTTTTTCTCTACACTGAGCAAGTATTTGACAATGAATATTGGATTCTGCAAATAGTTATTAGTTTGCAAAGCCACTGGAGTCTCATACCTACAGCACACATCCTGCAGAAGTACTGTAAAACTGACTTAAGGTATTCAGTGTGTGAATAATTGTCAAAAGTAAATCTTGCTACATTCAGCTTGCAATACCTTATTTGCAAGTGCATAGTCACACTGTATTGTAATTACTCGCTGGCATATTTTTCTATTCATATTACGCAGCATTTATTGACATGGTATTACATGAGACGTTCTAAATTTTTTATGAGGTAAAAGGGTTATGTCTTTTAACAAGGCCTTGGATACAATTTTAAGATCACCCACCTTAATTTATAACTATTTATAGCTATCTAGTTAATTCAGTAAGAAAGGACATGGTTACTTACAATTTTGTTTTCAGTAAAAAGAGATGAATTTTCTTTCCTTTGCAGTCTTAATGGTGGTTGAACCTCTTTAAGGTCCTCAGACGTTTGTGTCAAGGTGGGATCTTGTTCTGTGGATGAGATGAAGCTGCTTGGCGAGCTTGCTGCTAATGCACAAAGCTCTGCAAAATTGTACAAAGCAATTGCAGGAGATAGGGTCTTTGGAGAATGAAACAAATATATTATGATGGGATTTTGTGTATAGTCCAGTGCTTGGACATAATCTAGTTCCTTATTGCACTGACTGTAAGTACTGTAGAAAGATCACTTCAGGCTTACCAAAACTAATGCAATCTGTGGATAGCTCCCTGAAATAGAGGCTTCCATTACAAACCTGGATTTTAAGTGATTTATCATTCAGCAGCGATTATTAGAGCTGCAACTCCTCCAGCTTTTTACAATACCAAACATTTAAAGAACATTCAGGTTATTTGCTTATTAATAGGGACGAGTCAGTTGCCTTTGATTCACTGTAGTGAATATTCAATCCAGTCTTTCTCTCCCTCTCTTTGTCCTCTCTTGGAGTCTAATGTGTGGTTTATTTCATTTCAAAGTCTTCGTGGATCACCTCTACATCTGTAGCTGGCCTCTTATAAGTAGCAGGAACACCTATTTAGTGATGCAAATAGAATATTATAGTGTAGTTATATTATGTGAAACAGTTGATAGAAAAATACTGAATGTGTTTTTGAATCTGGTCTTTTTATAAACAAAAAGTATTATCCGCTACTAAGAACTGAAGGAAATAAAACATTGAACTCGATTAGCAAACACCAGTAATTCAGTCAGCTTTCCTTTCTGTAGTGACAGCTGTGCAAGATTTCTTTTGGCTTTGCAGGTGAACTGAAAAATCTGATTTTATACAGTTTAAAGCCAGAATTGATTTTCTTTTTTTTTTTTTTTTCCCCTGCTGTCTGTGAATATTTCAGACACATCATAGTGTGGAAAAAATTTAGCAGTCTTTCTCCATGCACGGTATGGTGCAGTGGCCAAGGCACTCATTTAGGAACTCCAAGTTCACATCTGTTCTCCAGCATGTTTTGAGCAGAAATTTGATAAATAGTTATCCAGTGGGTTTTTTGGGGTGAGTGGGGTAAGTTTGCTATTTTTTATTGTTTGTTTTTTTCTGCTTGGTTTTGGGGTGGGATTTTTTTATCTGTTTTTGGAATTGTGCTTTGGGAGAGGGGGTGAAAATTAAGATGAAGGTATTTGGACAACTTGATCTGGACTGATGAAAGTTTTTAGAGTGACTGAAACTGCAAATTTTTTCCAATGTATTTGTCAAATAGTAAAATCACCTTTCTATTATTTAAAATTAACTATGTTACCGAGGTAGCTGATAACTCTTTACCCTGTGGGAATAAGCTTGAGAGTGCCAAAATGACTTGGCATGGTACCTCTGTTTAAAATATGGGCAATCCTTTTAAAACTTGTGTGTTTTACTTAGAGACACGTTAGTTTCCATTCATATTTTTGTTTAGACATCGTTATTTAGGTAATAAAAGCACTACTACATCCATAAGCTGTCTATGCTGTATGTGCATGCTGTGCACCTATTGAACTGAAAGAATTGGAAATTTTTAAGACTTAAACACTTACAGTAATGTAACAGGCCTCTTATGAAAGGGATAACCTGTTATAAAACTTTATTAGACCATTTGTTATAACCAGGGGTGAGCTGGGGAGCCGTGCTACTGATAAAGAAAAGGATTCTGACATGATGTTTGCTTGCTAAAGGCTCCCAGTAGCCACTGGCCTCGTGCAGTCTGCGGAGTGAGGCTTGCCAGTAAGTATGAGCACATGGTCACTGCGAGGAAGCAGGGTCTCTGATAAAGCCAAATCAGCTTCATTTTATCCATAGGAGGAGATGTTCAGATGGCAGAGAACAGTTTTTGAACAGTCAGAGGGGAAACAGTGGATTTAGTGTTTACTTTGAGTTTAGGTAGAAGCTAATCTCATTACTGCTTGCGACTGAACAGTAAAATGATTGTGAAATGTTCAGCTGTTTAATGGGCATTTTTCTGGCTGCATTCAAAAACTCCATTTATTTTCATATTGTGCATTTCTGTGTATGTCTCCTGTATTAAAAATCAGGAAAAAACCCTCTTAGCCCCCTAATTTCCTCATTTGTTCTGTACAAAAAAACCCCCATGACTTCTGTAAAACATCCCAGTACTATGAAAAACCCACTAAACTTGATTATTTTTTTTTCCTGGTAATTCCAAAATTCAGTAGTTCTTTTCATTTGCATCCATTGCTATTATCAGTACCCTTTGTTGCTGTAATGCAATAGAGAAATCCATGAGTTTCTAAATAACAACACACAGAGGTTGCTTCTCTTCTGGGTTTCTGCGAGACTTAATAAACTGGTGTGGATGCGAGAAAGGAGGCAGTGTCAGGTAGAGATGTCGAGTGGCAGCAGTGTATCTCTGTTGACTACTATTAATGGCAACAGTAGATTAACTGCACTGGTTTTAACCACTAATAGAAGCTGGGTATTTCTAGTTATATGATATGTAGAGGTTATGTGCACTGAGAACACTACTGTAAAAGAATGAGCATGGCTATGAAGAGAAAAATGAACATAAGTAAGTTCTATTAAATTTGACTTTTTGCCTCGCTTGCTACCTAATGTGGGCCTTATTGGAAATCTCCATGCAGAAGTTGCTAATTTCCTATGTATTTCCAGTAGGATCTGATAGATCTCAATTTTTTTGTGATTCTTTGTTTCTAAGAACTACAGAATCATAGAATAGTTTGGGTTGGGAGGGACCTATAAAAGTCATCTAGTCCGACCCCCCTGCAATGAGCATCTTCAACTAGATCATGAATTAACATCTTCAACTAGATCAGATTGGTCAGGGCCCCGTTCAACCTGACCTTGATTGTTTCCAGGGATAGGGCATCTACGACCTCTCTGGGCAACCTGTGCCAGTGTTTTACCATTCTTATTGTAAAAAAAATAAATAAATTTTCCTTACATCTAGTCTCAATCTGCCCTCTTTTAGTTTAAAGGTATTACCCCTTGTTCTGTCGGAACGGGCCCTGCTAAAATGTCTGTCCCCATCTTTCTTATCAGCCCCCTTTAAGTACTGAAAGGTCACAATGGTCATCATGGAGAGAGGGCAAAAAACCTTTCAAACTTCTTAAATCGCTAGTAGGTACCATTTGTCAGCTTGCTCGTTAATGTGCTAGAGGAGGACTGAACTTTTAGGTGGGGGGAGAGGAAAGGTCTTGACACTGAAATTGGAAAAGCCATTAATATTGTGACACGTGACCTGCAGTGCACTACTTTCATAATAGCTTCTGTACCTAAGAGACGAAGTAAATGGAAGAAACAAAAGATTTTTAATGTGAACAGACGTAGCCTTCCACTATAGACCTAAAAACCTATATGAGATTTTTATGGGTGGCCCCAAAAGTAAGTCCTGGAGCACTGTTGTAGTGATGCCTGATCGAAGAAATCTTTGAGCCACAAAATGCTCTGAGCCATTGGGATTTTGTTGTTGTTGTTGCTTTCTTTCCAAGGGCTTTAAATTTGGCTGTACCTTTTCAAAACAGCCACAAGCACCTTCCAGACCTGAAAGAGTTGTGCTCTTTAGAAGGAGCCAATCTCAGAAACAGAAAAAACAAGCAGGCTCCTCAGAAGAGGAAAGATATGAGTGTCCGAGCCAGAGCTGGTATCCAGCCCTGGGGGCTGGCAGGGTGGGCTGAGCCCCGTGCCCTGCGCTGGGGTGTTCGTCATGTGGTGAAGGATAAGGAGCTGGAGTGCTGCCAGCCAAGGCTCTTTGTAGAGAACAACAGCCTTGTGAACAAGCAGGAGCGCCACAGAGGAGTGTTTTTTTTTTTTCCCTTCCTTTACCTTGTTGAACTTTACCTCTGTTGAACTCCCTCTGTAGTGCTCTCTGGCCCAGCTGTGGAAATGCAAGCTCTTGGCAATGTGCTGGTCTTGAAAGGAGAACTCAAGGGAGGCAGTGGGGCTAGTTATGATTTGCACATTGCGTTATTTTTTTTTTTATAATATTCCCTTCTGAAGCTCTGGACGTGTGTACAGGCTGTGTTAACAATGGGTGAACAAAATGTACCTGGGAATATGCAGCTTTCCCTGACCCACCTGTAGTAGAAGCAGTCTAGAGAGAATGAGACAGTGATAAAATGAAGGTAAGGGAGCTCAGGGTCAGAGCAGTGAAGCCGTCGGTGAGGTTGGCGGGTGCTCGTGGTTTGTGTTCAAAATGGTCATGTCCTTTGTGATGATTTCGCTTTGCTCTGCTGGGTATATGTTTATGTACGCAGTAGCATGCATTGTATCTTTTGGGTCGTTTTCGTGATGGTTAATGACAGTACATAAGATAAGATGAACTGCGGAGTTCCTCCTGAGGTTTGTAAATGCTTCCTTAGGAATTTGTATCTAAGATTTCTGTTCAAGCTGTTGTACTTTCTCATGATGTGAGGATCAGTGTCTTAAGTTTGTTTCTAGTGAATGTAGAGCTGTATCTTCTACCTGAAACTTACGTGGGCCTTCCTTTTAAGGACACAGTGATTTTTTTTTGTTTGTTTTGTTTTTTTTTTTTTTTTTTTGTTGGTAACTCTTGAAGTGCAAGTTGGGTTGAGAATATTTAGAATTTCTTCAAGGAAAATAAAGGAGTAAGCCTTGGCTTGTCATTCTTGTTGTCAAAGCCATCTTATTGTCTCCCTTGCCCCACCTTCACTTGTATAGCCAGCCTTGTTATTTCTTCTTTCTTGGCTTGGTGAGTTCCACTTTCATTATTTGTGCAGCTCAGGGCTGGCACTCTTCCACTGCCATTAAGAAGGTTATTTGTAGACCTGCAAGCACAAATCTTTCAGTTTTGAGGATAGCCTTACATTTACTTTACTGTTATTTTCTGTAAATCAAATCCTTCATGACATAGATGTGGAATAACTGTAATTAGAGTGTCTTCACTACTTTTGCATGTTTATCAATTTTGTGCTTGGTTTTCATCATGTTTCTCATCTGTTACTTAATCTTAGATGTTTCAGCCTTCAACATCAAGAGCATGGCTTTTTCTTAGGTGTCCTTTAAAAAAAGAAAAAAAGGTGAGTTGATAAGACACTGGAAGGTCTTGGTCCTAACTGTGACATTGGAAGGTGAGGAACAGTGATGCTGATATTTGTGCCACAAGTGGTGTACGTGAGCCTGGCGTAACTGTAGTCGAGGAGCTGTGCTGAGGAACCAAGGCTAGTCCTATGTAATCAGCTGTCAGGGTAGCTCTGACAGTAGTAATTCTGATTTTTGGTTTAAGGGCATTACTGTCTAAGAAATATCAGTAATTGCCCCTTCTTTTCATTTTTTCATAGACTTTGTGTGATGAATCACAAGAATCGTATGTCACTGAACATACAGAAACTCTGAATTTTTGGTTGTGAAATCTGGCAGTCGAGTTGTCGGTCTAGACTTGTCTGCAAATTGTGATCATGACTAAAATTAACTTCCGTGAATGTAATGAAACAGACTGAAATCTAGCTTATGGTACAAGTAATAAGCTGAACAGCAGAACTCATCATCTACAAACAGTGAGTTGTATAAGGTCGGTATAGGCTGGGAAGAAAAATGTTACAATATTTCTTAAAATTTCACAATCTCCCCATTGCTACATCTTCTCAAGAAATGGAAAACCTCTGTTGTTTTGATAGCAGAGTTACCTTCTGATAGGGAAACAAGTTATAACACATGATCTGCACGATCAGGCCTGATCCCTATATGTTCCAGAAATGGAAAATACCTGTGCTTTAATGAATTTGCTCACATCTTAGACATTAAATAAATCTCACACTTTTTTACCAATTATAAGGCTTGGGAAATTTTAACAAAATCTATACATGTAAGGATCCGTGATGTCTGTTTTTTGTAATTCAGGGTCTTCAACTTTTAAGATAAATGCCAAATTATCATCAGATCTATAATAATGCTGTAATAACTCTGAATTAAAAATAACTTTGATTCTTCATTTCTGCTGGCCTTTCCACCAAGGTGTTTTTTTTTTCATTACAAAATGAATAGCTTTTGTTTTCTTCTTTTCATTTGGCGCATCCCTAAAGTATTCATTTGGTTCATTAGTAAATCAGCTCAACTGTGGAATCATATGAAAAATATCTAAGCTGAGATTTAAAAACACAGGTTTTCTCTCAAGGAAGTAACAACAACAACAAGAATGCCACATTTCACATTTACTTCTTTGTCTAAGGCTTGCCAGGCATCATGTAAAGCTTAAAAAATATGCAAGGAATAAAAAGCATACTGATACACCTGGGGTACTAATTAATTGCTTCACGTTGTTATGGCTGTTTATTAATCAATATTTTTGTCTCAGTGATTTTCTTGATATTCTTTTGATGGATGCTCTCTAGATTCAAATGACAGCCAGCAGGTATTTTTCCGAGAAGAACTGACCAGATGAAGAGCTCTTTTTTGGCAAGGGGGAAAAAAAATTCAAATAATTGACTGCAGCCAGTGCCAGTTGGCTTCATCAAAGACTGTTAATCAAAATGCCAAATTTAGTTCTCTCCCATTGTTATGAGCTATTGCATCTGTACAGCAGATTTCACCCAAACTGTCCCAGTTCAAAGTTGGGAGTCACTGGTAGGGATAAATATAAAAAAATTATACATGGCTGCTGTAGTCCTATTTATTTTCTTCAGTTTAGTAGTTTGTGGTGCAGTTATGTAGCCATAATGGATTCATCAAATATTCAGTTTTTCCTGGACACCCTCTTGTAAGGTGTCTGTGCAGAGAGATGTGTTGTTTTGTTTAGGGAGGATGTGTGCATGCACATAGAATCCTAAATACAGGTTTGAAGAAAAGTGTCATGTGCCTAGTGTGACTCAGACCATCATTAAACTTCTTTCATAATCTCTGTTTAGGTATGAAGTTTATTTTTCCAAGTCTCTCTCTTTTTTTTTTTTTTTAAATTCCCTCTAGTGTAAGGAGACATGTTAGAAAACGTACTTTTATTTCTCTGAGTTACTCTTTATGATCAACAGTCTTCCCTCAGGAAAGTAGGTTGTAATGCAATGATTCCTCTGCAGGAATGCATTTTAATATACTGTTAATGAACACGTTTCTATATAAACTTAGGAATAGAAATTTATTAGTTCCTTCCTTTGATAATTATGGAGATAGATGCTTCTAATCTAGTTTCCTGTTACGTGAATATAATACCGTCACCGTTTCCTCTGGAAACTTTTACTGTTTAGATAACTGTTCTAATTATACATCACAGTTATCTATAGTCATTTTATTTCACATTATATTCGTCTTCTTTAGAATGACACTCATTATTTGTTCATATCTAGACCATTTATAGAGGTGCAGCGGTGTTGCCATTAAGTAGAAATCAAACAACATTTTTTCATTAGTTGTACAGTAGATTTTCTTGTTCCATTTTTCAGGTTTAGTGTGCAGAGTTACATATTTTGCTGTCTTTTGGTGTCTTGCACAAAGGGTTGTTACAAAATGCAGAAAAGAAAATGATTTTCACAGAGCAGTGCTTCCAAAACCCTAAGTTCATATTATAAAGCCTGAGAACTATGTGAAATTTTCAAGAAAAGTAAGTATGATGAAAGGAATATGAGCAAAAGTGGAGGGATGTCAAGGAACACATCTCAAATAGTGTGGGACCACAGAAAATAAAGCATTTACAAATTCAGCAAAATTCAGATAGTAGTATTTAGAGAAACTTAGTTTAAAATCCCTTTTCATATATGAAATGGAGGACCTCTAATCAACCGATAACTTCTTTAAACTTTAAATATGTGTACCAAATTACTTGCCATTAGACCGTTTATCCGAGGTAGGGTCTTGTGAGCTGGGTACTGTTAGGTTCAGGTTTTGCTGTCTGTTGAAACGGATGGCAAATCCCAAGTAATGGGACACCAGTCACTTGTGGTACAAGGGCAGAGCAGAAAGCTGTTGGTGTTTTGGAATGCAAATGTATTATCCAAATGATGTTCCCATCACATGAACATGCTTGCTTGCTTTTGGAGATCCCAAGAATTTTGCTTAAGAAAGAATGCCAAGGAAAGAAAAAAGATTCTTCTTTACTGTTAGGAGTATTTGGAAACTTTATTTTTCAGTCTTCCTTCTTAGCGGTTTGCACAGATTCATCATCTTGAGTACCTATCCATTCCTCTCCTAGTCTGCAAGTAAGTACAAATAACATAGTTAACTGCAGTGCTTCCCAGGCAGTGAATTAATTTTCTGTTCTTGGTCCTTGGCTTTTTTATTTTTATTTTTAATGCGGACGGATAGCCTGTGTCAGATCATATATCTGCTTCTGTTGCCCATCCTAGCCTCCTACGCTGTAGACTGGACTCTCCTCCTGCTTCTTCTGATTGCCGCTTGTGCCATCCGCATCTCATGCTTTGTGGGTTTATATGGCCAAAGGAAGGGACAAGGCAAGATTACATAATACAATGAGAAATTGGATTATTCTTTATGCTTAGTAAAAAGCAAACATCCTGGGAGCAGGGAGGTGTAACAAGATGGTTGTTTTATAGATTTTGTAAGAGTAGTTTGATTTCTGCCTCCAACCACAGGAAAAAACTAAGTGAATGTAACAGCAGAAGAATGTTACTAATTTGCAGCTCTATCTCTTGGGTACTGTTTTATTCCTCAATATTTAATGGTTTAATTTCTCACAAATACTTTCAATGAAGTATTTTTGTACAAATACTTGATCATTTGTGCTAACAGTCTTCAGTCTAAAAGTTTGGGAACTGCCAAGCTTCAAATGAACGGTCAGGATTCAGGGAAAGGTGGAAGGGATGGTAGTAAGAAAATGCAATGCAGAATATATTTTAATAATAGCAGGCTACGCTTATTTGCAGTTTTGTTTGGTGAACTACTTGTATCGTGGTTGATACTGCTTAATGGAAAGGTGAGAAGACAGTGTAAGAATGAAGAAGACCTTAGGAGGTGAGAATGCCTATATTACATTGTGCTGCTGCTTCAAGGCTTTATATGGAGAGGCTAAAACTGGGATGAGGATAGTAGAAGTATATTTACACTGTGGTTAAGACTGCAGCATAACTTCCTCAGGTGATCAGAACGCATTTTTATATCTGGTATGAAATGTTTTAATTCTAGCTGTGTTTTCCACAAGCTGAGTGTATACTTCATAAGTATAAGATGTCAAAAAATCTAAATTAACATTGTTTAAGTACCAATGTTCTTAGTGCTGCTGGGGTGCTCAACCATTTGGGCTTACTCTCCCTTTCTATACAAGGAAAAATAAACAAAGATACTTGATTGTCTTATGGTATGGTGGTGAGTAAAATAACGTGGGGGAAAAAAAAAAAAACGGAGAAAAAGAATGTGTGCTTTAACAGGAGCATTTTGGACATAGTGGTAACACACTGCGGAAAGCCTTGGCAGTTTTCTAAGCAGCAGAATGTTATTAGAGGAGGAGGGGAATCTTCTTTCATGTGTGCACTTTCAGCAAAAAGACCCACATTTTAACAGTGAAGAAGAATCTTATTCCTTTCTTTGACTTGCTTTGTTAAGCAAAATTCTTGGGACCTCTGAAAGAAAGGAAGCATGTTCATGCCGTGGGAACAGCATTTGAATAACACAATTACATCATCCTCCTGCAAATCCTGAATGTTTGTATTATGGGGTTTTTGGTCTCATAAAAAGACATTAGTTTTTATATATTAAAAAAAAATAACAAAAATGTTTAATGTGTACATATATGTCCTGGTTTGAGGTAAAATGGAACCAATTTTCTTATCAATAATTTGTATACATTATATATATTTCATTATTTTCTTATTAATATTATCTTTTTATTTTATTATTAGTATTTCATTAAAGTAGTTTAGTTTCTTTTCAACTCGTAAGTCTTTCTCCCTTATTTTCTCTCCTCTCCTCTGAAGGGAAATGCTCTCCTTTCTCTGAAGATGAGAGAGGTTAAAGAGAGCATCTGTCATTCATTTTAGTGGCCAGCCCAGCCCAAACCATGACAATATATTATATATACATATATATATCAAAGTTGTCCATAAAGACACCGGTGAATAGTTAAAACCTAGTCGGTGGTGCTTCTTTTTCTGCCAGAAGTCAGTCCCACTGCTCAGACCTTCAGTCCACCTAGAAGTCAATCTGGAGTTCCCTGGAGGTTTTATATGTCAGTTCAGGGCGAAAAGGTTTTGAGATCCTTTCTTTGAATTCTGCTTTGCTTTTCGTGCAGCATTGGAGTATTATCGGTCGCTTGGCAATGATTTCTTTTGGGCCTTTTTTCTTTGTGATGGGGTTTTTTTTTTGGTTTTGCATGTGGGGTTTTTTTTTTCTAGTTGTGGTTTTTTTTTTTGTTTGTTTTGTTGGGTTTTTTTTCTTTGGTTGGGTTTTTTTGTTTGTTTTTGAGTCGTGGAAGAACTGCAATATGTAATTCTGCCCCTCTTCCAAGGAAACCAGAAGTCTGAAAAATATTAACATATTAATTGTGCTGTGTCCCACTATCTTCAAGTAATTTCCCCATCCCAAGTTAGTATTATAGAATATAGAATGATTTCATAACTTATAGGAAAGACATCAGCTCCTTGTTGTCGTGATCTCATCTTTGTAGAGGAAGAAGCAAATGGTATTCTCTTGCTCAATAAAGGGGCTTGTAATTTCTTTGCTCCTTCTTATGACATAGCTGCTAGCAACAGTAGTTAAGAAGCTTTTTCTTCTGGCTTCTAAGAAGATCTAAAAGAGAGGAGCAACACCGAGGCAAGGCCCTTACTAGGAATGAGGGATTTAACTATTGATTTCAGTATTTTTTTTTTTCTTTGGTTGAAGGAACTAGGAAGCACTAGCTTTGGTACTATTGACAGAATGTTCTTTAAGCTCTGAATACTGTTATGAAACTTAGACCTAATGAACAGATCATAATCTTTTGGGGCCAAGGCTAAACCAACTTGCTGGAAGCCTGGTGCGGCTGGTGCTGTATCCTTTGTTCTCTAAGCCTATTTTGTTACAAAAGCCCAGAGGGGCCTCTGAATCGGATGCTGTTGCCTTGCTTGACTCCATCACTGAGTTTGTTTCCCTCAAGTCTTCGCAGTTTTCTTTATTTTCTGGCAAATCTAAGTCTGCAAGCTGTGCCGGGTCCATGTAAAATAATTACTTTGAAATGAAAATGCACATATGAGTATAGGAAACACCAAAGAATAAAGTAACCCTTTCTGTCCTGTCGGATTGTTCTTTACCTGTGTTGGACAAGGGTATCAGAAACTCCATCCAGATTATCTGTGTTGCATTGCCCTTACTCAAAACTGGTCTCACAAATAGGGAAGTCAGTGAAGAAAATGATGATCCAATCTGCTTTTAACATTATAAATGCAGATTGGTCACTAGATGAAATTGTATGTGCTACATCTCATATTGAGGGAAGCTGAATTAGCTATATCCTCCCCCGTTTCTCAAATGTAGAGCTTTTGGTATTTGTTCCTTCTTTATTAGTGACAAACTCCATCCTCAGACTTCAGTGCTGTCATTTTTGCTTCTCCCAATACGACAAAGTGTCAATAGAGAATATAGTCATTCAGGTATGACCAATCTTCCTTCGCATATAAAAAGTAATTTTCATATAACGGGAGCCACAAAGTGCATCGCTTATGAAGAAACTCAGGAGCTGGGATTCTTGCAAAGGACTATGTCTGTCACAGGGTCTCCTGTAGCTGGTGGTCTGGGAAGGACTGAGTTCCCCGGGACATGTAATGCTGCATCACTCGCAGAAGTTCTTCCTTGCTTCCCGAAGCAGGAGTCCCAGTTGCATCTGTGTTTGCCACTTGCACTGCAGGTTTGGGGCAGCTTTTGACAGCTCAAGACTGCCTCAAAGAGTATGTTTATATGTTTATTATTCACGCTATGTTGTATTTCAAAAAGTGAATCTATCTAACAGATCTTGAAACTCTCCAGTTATGTCTCCGTAATAAGACATAGTTGAAAACATATAAAATCAAATGCAAGGGTCAAAAAATGTCTGCCTTAGTTTTGGATTCTGCGGGACATTCAGATGGCTTGGTTGTTAACTCTATAGCAAACTAATGCAACAGAATTAAATCTGAGCAAAATAGTGGAGTCAGATGTAAAAGAGAAAAATCACTTTCAACGGCACTGCAATGCAGATGACAGTTTTTTCTGGAAATACGAGTGCAGAGGCTGTTGTGGTGATAATTATGTGTTGTCTACCTTACTATCCAGTCACCTCATGTTTATTGCGGTTGTTTTTTTTTTTCCTAGGAGTTTGCATTTGTTGCTCCTCTTCATACTTTTGTTGACTTTTATGTGTAATTTTTGAAGGCATTTAGCAGCTTCAGCGAGCCATAGCATGATTGGAAGAAGTTTGTAGAGATGCCTAGGTTGTTAATCTGAATTTAATACAATATAAAAGACAGTAACCTTAAGAGTTGTAAATAGTTGAGGGGGATTATGTTCAAAGAAGAGTTTGCATTTTTTTGCTTACGTGTAAAAAGTGTTTTCTGGGAAACATTTTGTGAGGCTATTCAGATAATTATTTTTCAGGTAGTAAGTTAGAACAGAACCAAATCCGTACTTATGTTTCTTTGGCTTATATAAGCAAGTTCAAGCTTTACCTAATATATTTTTTATGCTTTTGAAAGCTATCTGTTGAGAAGTGCAAGGATAAAATAAAAAAGATCCAAAGAAAACTGCTCTGATACTCAGATCATTTTTTAATAAAGGCTGTGTTCAGCTGTCTTTGCAGAAGCATTACTGCCACTTCATATAACCAACTGAAAACATTAAATTGTATCAAATTTGAAGTAATACCAAATCATATATCATGTTGATGAAAGGCGGTTAGTACTGTGGTAAATTCCTGCCAATGCACAGGAAAATTTGACCAGTGACTCCAGAACTGAGGCTCCTTGTTCCTTTATGCAGTCTCTATTTGATGGAAGGGTGACAGAGAATGGGAGAGGAAGAAGAAAAGCCTGGTGACTGTAAAGTCCATACAAAGCAAATGAATTTTTTTTTTTTCTTTCCTTCCTAAAAAGCATCATTCAGGTAGTGGGAGCAAGAGCGATAAAAAGCCTTTGTACCTGGCAGCCATTTGATGGACAGGCTATATCATTATTTCGGTTAAATTCTTGCAGATCTGCTGGAATCTGAATGTGTAATTTTCAGCCTTTGGCAAGAGAAGATGGCAGTATCTCTTTTGCTTCTGAATTCAAACTTTGAATGCAGGCATTTGGAAAGTTTTGCTGTATTATATCAGTGCTCTGTTACGCTGTCCGTGCAGACTCCCTGTCCTTTCAAATGAGTTGAAAAAATATTGGTATTGGCTATTTAAAACAAAAAGCAAACCAGAAAAAAACTTCAACCCAAAACAAACAAAAAACCACCCAGAAACCAGAACAAACATATTCATACATGCACAGGGATTATAGGGGTTTTCTTCTCATGTTAGTGGGTTTTGAGTTCGTATGTGGAGAAATGCTTAAAAACTGTCATTGACCGATGAAGTTAGAACTTGTACCTCCATACATAGCAGAAGCCTTGATGTAGGCAAGGCTGAAAATACCTTTTGTTTAGGGATGACTTTTTAGGTTTTTGGTGGTTTGGTTTTTGGTTTGGTTTTTCTTTTTTTTTTCTTTTTAAGGTAGGCATGTCCTACATGGGGTGGTACTGCCATATTCTTTTTTTCTTTACACCTCTGTACATCTGTGCATCTCCAGTATTTTTCTACTGTGCTGCATATTCTGAACCCAAGAAGCTGAATATCACCAGTAGGAAAATCTGCATGCTACTAAAACGTGCAAAACTTCAACTTGTGTTGCAGGTGCAGTAGATGTGTGGGACATGTCTAATGATTCCTGTAGCATAAATTATTATGAATAAGGTATAAATGTGGAGGCCAGCTTGTCTTTCAATGCGGTGCCTGCTAGATAGCACCTCCCCACCTCACTCCCTGTTACCAGATGGCTGATAGTGCAGTGACTTGTCACTTGTCAACTTTGTGTTTCAGGTCGCACAGAGAGATTCTCTGAATTAAAAATTTAGGGTTATAAACAACCAGTGGTTTAAAAACTTGCATCCTTAAGTTGTATTAAAGAGATACATGCTTTCTAAAAATCACTGTGCTGTGGTCTGAAAATCTCATTTCAGGTGTACTGCAGGCTCTCCACACTGTTTTCAGGAGCTGCTGTTCTACGTGCAGCCTAGTTTTGTGGACTGGGACAGAAAATATGCGATATTTCATGGTAGGGTTGCCTGTATGCTGAAGGTTGGCCGCCTTCTGATCAGTGGAAGTATGCCCAGTTGACATAATTCCTCCCTTAAACCCTAACAATGCGCACGGTCATTACCTGAAATTTGGTTTAAGAGCGACAGAGGTGCATTGATGTTGACATCTGTTTCCGTGGTTGTGTCAGCACTAAGATCTGTCTTGTATTCTAATGTTGTAAGAGAAAATCTTTTTTTGAAGTTTTTTTTTTTAGGCATCCGCAACGGTTGTTCATCTCTGGCTGAACATTTTTCATGATGTGATCACGGTCATTTAAAAAAGCTTTAAGAAACCTTCCTCTTTTCCCTATCTATTCGGAATATTGCTGCAGGATATTGAATGCTGTTCCTATTACCTTAGTAAATATGTTTTGCAGAGATTTTTTGATCAATCGTATCACAGCTTTCTGATTGTCTTCCAGCTGCTCACTCTGTTTTGGAAATCTCTCACTTCTGCGCTTATTTATTTTGAAAACTAGAAATAAAGGACACTTAAATTCCTTTAGCAGTGTCCTATTTTGCTTTCCATTTCCCTCTTGATGTGTTTACTTTCCCTGAGGATGTCTGGAAAAAAAAAAAATTTGTAACATTTAACTCTTACATTACTATTGCGTACAATGCAACTCCTTTTCAATGCACGTGCTCTCCTTGTGGGATGTTTGCGCTGCGCTGCCAGGCGGCGCTGAGCTCCAGCCTTAGGACAGCCACATCATCTTTATGCCTGCAGGATGTTTATCCTTACTTTTTGTCTTTTTTTT
>VXBH01007265.1:168728-185719 GCA_013400035.1 Rynchops niger
TTTTTTTTTTTTTTTTTTTCCTGGATAATACTTAAAGCTGTATTTTATTTCCAGACTGATAGTCAGAAAAGCGTGCGTAATTGAACGGTGCAATCTAAATGGTTGGAAGTGCAATAGTTATTTTTAAGCATCTGTTTTGGAACTGGGTTCATACTTAATGATATCTGAAGCATGTTTTTCAGAGGGCCTCTGTTAGAGTGGTTTGTTGTGTGGAAAGACTGATTGTAATCTATTGCAGAGGAGGATTCCTTTCTCATAACTTTTTCTATTCAGCAGTGTGGTGAATTAAGTAAAAGTTTGTATAATTCTGGATTAAAAAATTGCTGGTTTGTTGTTTTGCAGTTTTCTTCCCCTCTTAAGAGTTGAGGAAGAGTTCATCCTTGACTGAATTAAGGACACTCAGGCAACCATCGTTTGGACACTATCGTTTATTGTGAACTGTAATAGAAAGAAAAAAGAAGTCTGCTGCCTTGTTTTAAAAACAAACAAACAAAACTCCCACAAATTGGCAAGAGATCACTTGATCATGCTGTTGATTGTCAGACATAAGTGTCTGACTTATTTATTACTGCAAATTAAAAGCAATGAATGAATTTGTTTTACAAATTTGCTTTTTCCTAATTATTTTCTAGATTTTTGTTGAAGCTTCCCTAGATTTTGTTTCCAAAAGTTAAAAGCTCATGTAAGGACTTGGAGCAAGCTGATATTGTGGAGGTTGAGTGGTTCATTGCTGTTACTCTGTTTAGCGTTGGCAGGGTGAGAGTAAGGTGATCTTTTTTTCTCGTGCCTCGCATGACCCATCTTGCCAATGTCTCCCCAGCTGCCCGTCTGCCACCCCAGGGGCTGCACAGCCCTCATCCCGTGGGTGCTGTGGAGGAGGAGGAGTGCAAGGGCAGTGGGTGTAGCGAGCCCTGAACCGGCTCATGTGGTCCCTTTTCAGGGACTTTTGATAAACTGAGTGGAAGGAGTCCAGCCTGACTTCCAGGTGCCAGGCAGCGCCTGCAGTGGGGCGAGGTAGGAAAAGGCCTTTTGGTTTTTTAAATTAGTCATGCGGCTTGGCAAAGTTCAGCAAATGAGACTCGAGAGACGGTGCGGTGCGGGTTACCTGGTGAGACACACTGGCTGTTTTCAGCTTACCTCTGCTTCAGGCATCAAAGATGATGTGCATCTCGCTTGGCCAGCCTTCTTTTGTTAACGCCTTTTTATTAAGGCTATAGTGTATTGTTTGCCATGCTAGATGTATTTGCAATTCAGAAAATGAAACATTTATGTAATCGTTGTGTGCTAACGTATGATCTGGGAACAATGTGGACTGCTTTCATAGTGAAGTAGTTCTCATTTTTGTTTTTCTTCTAAGATGAACACGCTTGTGAGAAATAACATGTCGTTTCTTTAATTCACTTGGATGTAAATTACTTTGGAAGAAGGAGGTTAACAACAACCTTCGATTGCTGAAGAAAAAAGGTTAATAGAAAATATTTTTAAGAAGAATTGAGGGGTTTAATACATTTCTCTAAAAATAGGTTAGATAAAGTATGTCATTCTGTTCTATTTCAGTCACATTGGTTTGTTTCATAGATTTGTTTTTAGTCTCAGTTCCTTCAGGCAGAGAAATTTAAGAAACATGAGATCATTGCATCTCTGAAGGTAGGCTACCATGAGCTTTACAGAGCCTTGCAAACTCGGTTACCATAATGTCTGTATCATCCAAAGGAAAATTTTTGGGTGGTTGAACTAAAACAGCCTGTGACATGGAATGTTTTTCTTGACTCGGGAAGTTAAAATGAAGGTGGAAAGAGGTGGTAGCATGGGACAATGGGCTTAACCTTAAACGTGCCAAGGGCAGGTTAGAACAGCCCCACTGATTTCAACATCCTCTTGGGATGTTTATACTCTTGGGGGGGAAAGAGGTAATATAAAGCTAAAGTAGCTACAAAACTTTTGTATTTGCTTTCATAAATTGCAATCATAGAATCATAAAACAGCCCAGGTTGGAAGGGACCTTGAAAGATGATCTGGTCCAAACTTTCATGGGAGTGGGAGCCTAGATGAGGTCATCTAGCACCCTAATTGCCTGTTGAAAACCTCCAGTGATGGGGACTCTACCACATCCCTGGGGAGGTTGTTCCAGTGAATTATAGTTGTCTGTCTTATGTTGAGATGAAACCTCTCTTGGTGCAACTTATATTCATTGTCCCTTGTCTTCTCCATGTGGCTCCTTGTGAAGAGAGAGCCTTCGTCCTCTTTGTAGCTGCCCTTTAAGTACTGGAATACTGTCATGAGATCCTCCCTGAGCCCTCTCTTCTCCAGGGAGAAAAGGTCTAACTCCTTCAGTCTTTCCACACAAGGGAGGTTCTCCAGCCATTTGATCATCTTTGTGGTCCTCCTTTGGAGCCTCTCCAGTCTGTCCACATCTTTCTTGAATTGCGGGGACCAGAACTAAACAAGGTACTCCAGGGGTGATCTGAGAAGCGCTCAGTAGAGTGGGTTGATCACATCCCAGTCTCTGCTAGTGATGCCCCTGCAGATGGCAGCCCATGATCCGATTTACCTTTGTTGCTGCAATGGCACACTGCTGACTCACGTTCAGCTTGTTGTCCACCAGGATTTCCAGGTCCCTTTTGAGCAAGGCTGCTCCCCAGCCACACGGATGCCAGCCTGTACTGGGCTCTTTGGGTATATTGTCCCAGGTACAGGACCTTGCACTTGTCTGTTAAACTTCATACTGTACTTGCTAGTCTGCTCTTCCAGCCTGTCCAGATCTCTCTGTAAGATGGCCCTCCCTTCTGACATGTCATCAGCAAACTTGGTGAGGATCCTTTCATTCCCATCATCCAGATCATTTATGACGATGTTGAACAGCGTGGGGCCCAGTATTGATCCCTGGGAGGTGACTTGTGACAGGCTGCCAGCCTTAGGAAAAACGATTGGTCACCACCTTCTGAGTGTGACCCGTGAGCCAATTTCCTACCCATCTCACCCACTCCGTCTGTATCTTGCCAGTTTGTCCAGGAGAAGGCTGTGGGAAACAGTGTTGAATGCTTTCCTGAAGTCCAGGTAAGATGTTATTTTGTTGTGGAAGGTGATCAGGTTAGACGGCATGATTTGCCCTTGGTAAATCTGTGCTGGCTTTTCCCAATCACCTGCTTAATTTGGTTCATTACATTTAGTTGTTTTGTGAGCAAGCTGAAAGCCCTCAGCTTGCATGACTTTTACAGTCGAGGGGATCAAGAAAAGTTACCTCAGAAATTATGCTGTGAAAGTTAAAATGGTTAAGTGTTGGTGAGGCTCTTTAACCTTCCCTCCAGTTCTTTTTTTCTTTTTGAAATTGCCTTTATAAAAATAAAAAGAAGCTTTTCCAGTCTGTGCTAGATACATCAAATAGACTGGCTAACCATGGAGTAATGCTGCGTGGCACCTGCTGAGCAGGAAATAATTATGTTTTAATATGTTACAGGAAAAAATACCTAGATGTTAACAGCAGACTATGTGACATCTGTTCAGGAAACAAAAGATGCAATTATGATATTTTAGGAAAAATATCAAGGTGATAACCAAAAATCATTTTTATTTATTATAAAAAGCAATTGTCTGGCACACAAGGTAATTTAGCATTCAAATCAGAGTGCTTTTAAGAGAAGCACATACATAAGAAATAGCAGGATTTTTTTTTAAAAATCCCTTAAGGCAAAGAGAAGCTACTTAAAGATGAAAGCATGAACCAAAATAACTGTCCATAGTGGATGTAAGATTTTCTTCCTTCTTAATGTTTTCATCTTGGAGAAATGAAATCCTTTTAAAAGTTACTATGCTTTAGTATAAATCCAGTGATATATACTAGTTTCTTAGTAGTTATACATCTGGGGTTTTTTCTTTACTCTGTCCCAGAGAGTTAGCAAGAATACTTTTCAATGGGTAGATGAGGGACTAAATTAACACAAACTGTAGTTCTCTTTTTTTGAGCAAGCTTGTTTTCTCGGCAGATTTACTAATTCTGTATGGGAGTGAAACAAACCTCATTGTTTTGTATTTGGTGGAGACATAATTCGTGTAGGATAATCAGTAGCTTTTGAATAAAAGTCTTGTGCAGAGGAGTTTGCTTTCCAGGCAGAGGAAAACTGCAAAGCCCATTTCCAAATATCGGATGAGTTCAAGAAGTTGAGTAGTTTTCTTTAACTTCTGAAGGCGAACCATGTGCATGTGACCTAGGTACATGTTTACAAAGACTTTTATACAACTGGGTTTGTCAAAAACTGGTTTAGTGTGATAAGACCCTATTGTGTTTTTTGGGGGAGGGAGAGGGAGAATTCTCTTCACTCCCGTTTTCCACATGGTTTTGTGTTCCACTGGAAATTTTCGTTTATTTTCTTTGAGGTGTACATAAAGATGCCAATTATAAGAAATACAAATGTATGGTTGAAAATATGATACTGGTAACATTTTGGATTTTGTTACCTCTGTTCAAAAGGTCTTTTAAAAATTTTTATCAGCCTTGTGCTTATTCTGTCTACATAAGCTGGAGACATTCTTTATTCATCATAAACCTTCAGTAATTAAATGGACAAAATACTTTGTATTCTGCTGCTTCCCTTCCCAGAGACTTTCTCCAGTGAGAAACTAGACTAGTAGGTGAAGCAACTGTGACTGGGAGATAAGAAGTCCCAGAATGGGTTAAACTGAGTCCTGTGCTGGTGACTTTTTAATTTATTTATTTATTTTTATTTTACTACCTGAAGTGTCATGGTTTTAGAAATCTACTGAAGAGTTGTCCCTGAAGAAATAAAAATGACAGAATATTCTCAGTCTTTGAACTGGGGGAAGGGGCAACACTATCTTTGCTGCTGCTTCACTGTAAACCTGGAATAGAAAAGCTAACTTAATTTTCCTGTGATTTTTTTTTTAACACATTTTTGTAGCTATCTCTTCTTCTGGGAATGATGGGAAGGAACCCCAGGCCAAAGCAAGTTAAGTGTCTAGTCCATACAGAAATTGCCTCTGCACTCTTGAAGATATTTCAAAAATCTCTTTCCTAACGTTAAGAAATGTTAGGAATACATACATTCCATATGTATGTATTGTTTCTTTTCCAGTTGTTGTAATGTTTTATGCTATATGACTAATATTGTAGCTATAAAAATTGGAAGAAAACAAGCTTGTTAGAAAGTGCCTATTTTCTAGAGCCTAAATGAGTGACCCTTGTTTTCCCTCCAAGCTTCTGAAAAGGTCTGCAGTGATTCTTCCTGTGACAAAATTAATAATGGTCCCGCTACTTAAACTAAGATGCAAAATAATCTGAACTAAGTTGATATATGGGATCAAATTTTAATCCCCTTCCCTGCTTTGGACTAGAAAGCAGGTATTTTAGTGCATGTGTTTCTTCTGTGCAGCTAACAATATCAAGCTTGCAAAATGTGTCATCTGTTGACGATAACGGGCCGCTTCCTTGAAAAGGTGCGATGCGTGAAACTAAAGCCTGCTGTACACTACAAGAATAAATATGTGAGTGATGCTGTTCTTTGAAATGATGAGGAACTCTGTGTTAATTCAGTCTTACCTTCGTTTTTATTGAGCTTAATTTCATGGATCTGCCCCTGCGTGAATATGAAAAATAGTTTTGCATTCACCTTGAATTTTCTTTTACATGGTCCCTGTTGTAGCAGGTTCCCTTTAGGTGCTATAAAACACATGGATTATAGTGTATTATTTCTTACTGCACAATATTTTGGTGCATGCCAAAGTTCTGCACTGCTGAGTTATGGTTTGAGGAAAATACTTGATATTATTGTAAGATGACTACTATTGTGATTGTGGAGTGCTTTGTCTTTTTAATGGTACTCCTGTATTTACTCTTCTAAATCATTCTCTCTCTCTCTCTCTCTCATCATGTGCATATGCTCTTCTGAATTAACTCAAGGGTACTTATGAGAACTTAATTATGAAATGAATAAACTCTGAAGCATAGACTGAAGTAGCAGAATTGTCGGTAGCTATTAAAACTGCAGCACACATGTCCAGGCCTGGCTGAGCAGGGCTTCACAAGCTGGGGTGCCTGAGCCTCGTGGCTGGATCAAGGTTGTGCCATTTCCTTGGCTTTGGGTGGGCTCCAGCACTCCTAGTCCTATGTCTCTTGGTCTCTCTTGCCCATCTATGCACATGAGGATTTACAGTGCAGGCAATCAAGACTTTTCTCACCTGTGCTCAGCTATTCATTCTCTCCTCATGCCGAAGCACATCCTTACCTGGAGCTCAAGCATTTTATAGAAACAGACTGAGAACAGACAAGAAATTAGCATCTAGTCTGAGGTAGTTTGGCTAGTTTTGCATAAAAATCGGATGAGTGAGGTATTAGCAAAGGACAACTTATTGCTTTTTCTATGTCCAGCACCCACTTTTGTCTCACCCTTTATTATAAAATGGAGTCCAGGTAGTTAGGTTAGACAAAGTGAATCCCAGCCCCTTTATTCATGCTTCTGTGCTTCTTCAGGCACGCGTGTTACCTTCCAGAAACAGTCAGTCCTTACCTTCAGTGGTGTCAGAGAGATACAGGTGCAGATACAGTCATAAAATAGGAATGAGTTTAGGACAAGGGTAGGTCTGAATTTGTAATTTGACACAGATACAAAATCCTTTCAGTGGTTTCAAAAGAATGATTTCTGCCTCAAAGAGGCATGATCCTAAACTTAGTTAAATTAATTGGTTTCACAAATTCTGTCTGTGCTCATTCTATTAGCCTTTGGACTAACCAAACAGTTCCTGAATCTGTTTTTTGTCTGTGATTGTTTTTAAGACTGAAACCATGTCATGTACCTAGGGTTGGAGTTTTTGTTGTTGCTTGCTGTTTTTAAATCTTTTGTTTATTATAAACCCTTTAATCTGAAAGATGGCAGTTATCCAGTGTTGGATTTGAGTGTTAGGTACTTGTGAAGGGAAAACAGGAGCGATACTATTCTCAGCTTGGGATTTCCTGATGAGACAGTGAAATAGAGGATGAAAAGAACCGGATCTATATAAAAAGTTGGAGAACGTGGGGAATGTGAGACAGGAGGAGAGATGAGAGGAAACCTGGTGAAGCAGCATGGTCCTTGAGAAAACGATTACAATTGCCTGCTATTGAGGCTTTCTGCTGTGTAAGGCCATGGGAGCTGGCAGAGCAGCTGCTTTGGCAGGCTGGGGGGCACAAGGCTGGGTAGCAGTTCTATACAGAAATAGAAAGGTGTAGTTGATGCTTTTCACTTTGGCGACATGCTCTGTGAAACCTCTGCAGCATAAGTTCTAAAAGAGGATAAATATGTCATGTGTCACTGGAAGTGACAGTGTGCTTCAGCATGAGCTGCAGAAGTTGTTATCCGAGGAAGGAAAAAATTGCCAAGGTACCTGCCCTTTCTGCTGCAGTCAGTTTAGATGTGAGATATTACGTACTGTCATCGTGGGAAGGGAGTCAGCAGAGTCCAGGCTGGTGTTGACTGGAATGAGTGGTCATAGAGTCATTCAGGGTGGAGAGGGACTTCAGGAGGCCTCTAGTTCAACTTCTTTCTCAAAGCAAGGTCAGTACTGAATTTGAGATGCTCCAGGCTCTGCTCCAGCTTAACTCTTTGGACAACCTGTTCCAATACTTGACTAGCCTTGTAATGAATTTTGGGTTTGTTTGTTTGTTTTGTTTTGTTTGTGTTTTTTGGTTTTTTTTTGGTTTTTTTTGTGGTTTTGTGTGTTGTTGGTTTTGTGTGTTGTTGGTTTTGTGTGTTGTTGGTTTTGTGTGTTGTTGGTTTTGTGTGTTGTTGAAGGTGGTTATAAGGAACAATGTTATAGCACACTCATAAATGTTGGCAATAGCAGGCAGTCCAGAGTGATAGCAGAAGAGTGTACGCAACTTCTGTAGCTCCAACTGTGTAGAACTAGGAGGCAGTTGCCACTAAATTGTAAGGTCCCCCTTCAGATCATGGTACGGAGCAGTCTCAGAAAATAAAAGTCAATGTCTGTACAACTCTGAAGTAAAAAGCTTGCCTCTGTTAACACAGACTTCATAAAGGTTTTCAGGTAACAGTGTCCAAGTAGAAATGTGTCAGGAAAATCTGAGATTTTGAAGGATGGAAGCAGAGACCTTTAGAGTCAAATCATAGCTTTGTCATAGTGTGATAACTGGACTTGGCTCAGTGACGATTTCATGAAGGCTACTGCATCTTTACCATTATCTTTGTGAAAAGTGACCCAGAATTAAAAAATATCCTAGATGAGGTTTTATGTAGGGCTTGTAGAGTGCCCCAAATGTTTCATATCTCTACTGCATGCTTCTGCTGCTGCATCCTAGGATTGAATTTCTTCCTTTCATGGACACATAATGTTAGTGGCTCATAACTCAATCCTATGGCTAACCTGTAAGCAGAGCTGCTTCTCCCCCCCCTTTTTTATTTTAAATTAATAATTTTATGTTAATATGCTTTAGGTTTCTAGTCTTGTTTAATTATTAAGTTCCACCTTCCACCTAAGAATTCTGCTTATTCTAGTTTTCACTGTTACCCAGTTCTTCCTGGATAATATACATGTTCTCTGATGGTGCCTTCCAACTTGTTCCTGCAGATTTCAGTGGCACACTGGTAGCAGTGCTTGTGCTGGGTCATTACTAAAGGTTGCTTGTTTGCAGCTTGGTGTGTTTTTGTTGGCTTTGAGCAGAAAGCTGGTTTGTTTTCCATGAGATAGAAACATTGTAAGTTTTCTTTCCTGATGGGTGTTCTGCGCGTTTGCCATAATAACTATGTGAGACATCTCTGTGCTGAAATCTGAAAGGACCTGTAGTCTGTGCTCCGGCCTGGTCCTGTGTTTGAATTCAGGTTGGCTTTGCCTCCCTGTTGTGTGGAGGCCAACCTCGATTCTGGGGCAGGGAGAAAAGTTGGACTTTTGTCCCTTCTTGGTATAATCTAAAGGTGTTCTTACCAAGCAATGGTGACCTGGCTTGGCTGATAGCATGCATCCATTTATCCTTGAGCTGCTGTGCTGTGACTCCAGACTCCTTAAAAAAAACTCTTAAGGGTTTTTGCTATGGGGCGGATATCTTTGGTAGCCCGTGCCAGAGACTTCCTATGGTGAGCAGTACTAATGCCCAGCCAGGTGGACCCGCAGCTTCAATACACCCAGCCTGCATTAATGCAATGACTGATTTAGAGGCCAGGCTTCCTGAGTGCTAAGCTTTGATGCTTAATTTGGTGTTGGTAGCCCTTTCTCAGCACTGAAATACTTGGGAAGAGGGGAGCTCTCAGCGTAGTGTGTGGATTCCCCTCTTTCCTGCTAGGACATCTTCTGCTTAAAACATTGAGTTGCTTTCATGTGAATTTAACCAAGTGGTTTACTTTGTAAGTTGGTTTGTGTGCCTGTGCCATGTGACACTTGGGACACCGTGTGTGCATGCTTGTGTCTCCTATTCATAAAAATCTGGTCCTGTATTTGGGGGGACTGATGTGGGTGCCACCATCCGACTCAGCGCACGGGCTGTGGTTTGCAGCCTGCCTGGCAAGGAACAGAGTGAGGCTGGGCACCTTCAGTGCTGGGTGCTGATTTGGGACAGAAACCTACATCTGGAAAAGTGATAACATCTGTTGGAGTGTTTTTGCTAAATATAATTTTCAGAGAAAAAAATATTCATTTAAATATGCATCTCAAAGGCTTGTGTAGAGAATCACAGCTGGCCTAATGCCTTCAAGAAAAAACAGTATATTGCCATTGGTTTCTGTACATTCATGTTTTAGCTGACTTCTTTAAAAAAAGAAAAAGCCTTAGTATGCAACCAGTTGTGTAAATGTTATTTGAAATGTTACTGTCATCAGTATATTTGCATATCATCTTTATTTATACTGTGTAATTGCTGACAGCTTCGGTTTTTCTTTTGATGACTCCAGTAGGTTAACTAAGGCATCTTCATGGAACACAGCTTTTCTTCTGTTTGATTGAACTGTCACCATAGCTCTTTTGGTCAGCTACACCATAGGGCAATCAGAGAGAGGGAGAAGTCCTTGTTAGTGCTCTTTCCATTTCTTATGCTATTTTATGTTCGAAATATTTCTGTTGAAAAACAATGCTGCCTTTTAGCCTTGGCTTTTCCTCTTCTGAGTACTTCCAAAGGGTATCGAGTTTCACAGCTTTTTTTTTCTCCTTTCTTTCTTTTCCTTTTTTTTTTTTAACTATATGGTGACCTTTTCTAGTCTGAGACAGCATAGCTACAACTCTTGATTTAGAGAGCTCTTTGTTCTCAATTTGTATTAACTTGCTTCTTAGCCTTCTTTCTGACAAGCTAGCGAGGTTAGATGTTTTGGTGTGCTCATTATAAAACATACCTTTCAGTCCCTTCAGTCATTCTTGTGGCTCTTTTCTGAACCCTCTTCAATATGTGGGCACCCAAACTGGAAATTGTTCTCTGGTATTGTCTCGGGGGAGCTGCGACAGCAATAGAGGTCATACAGTCTCTCTAATAGTCCAGTATATGTATTTAAGATTAATTTTATTAATTTCCCTGAAGGTTTTTGTAGGAAGTTTGCTTAGTTTGTTAGCTTTTATGATCCCTAAATCTTATTTAGAATTTTTTCAGACTGAGGTTTATAATTTTTTAAGTGCAGCCTTCTTTTATATTTTTTATTTCCAATTTTAGGTAAATCTGTGGCTCTTTACTTCAGCTTTTTTGTTTATTGAAGTCAAATCACTGTCTTCAGTGATCCATACCACCGATTTTCTTGCTTAATTATTTATTACCTGGTTTTGTATCATCAGATGGCTGAGTAATCTTTTTTTTTTTTCCCCCAAGTAATTTAATGAAAACACTGGAGGTCATAGGATGTTGCTAGAAATACAGTCAATCAAAGGTGACATTTTGGTAATCACCATTAGAGAACTATTATCAATCAAATTTCTAATTTTGCAAAACTTAAATTATTTCAACCCAATTCCAAATGTTTTTACTTAAATCCATATTGCATTAAATATATTCTCCTTGGCTAGCTTTTTAAAAACTCTTTGGTGCTAGTTGCTTTAGCTGTGAATTTTAATATCTTAATACTGTGTTTTCAGAGTAAAAAAAAAAAAAAAAAGGCAACTAAATGTAGAAAAGAACTACTTTTGCATTTGTATGTTACTAATTTAGCTCCATCGCTTATTAGTGAATGGACATACTAGTGTTTTGGCTTTTGTAAAAAAATACTCCCCCATTGTTTTTAGACTCACTAGCAGTAGGTTTTTCTTCGGGCCTCTTGAACTTAACATTTTATATATAACAGAATGGCATGTTGATGAGAAATCGGTTTATAGATGTCATGCTTGACTGAGAACATAATTAGTTTAAGTTTAGCAAAATTGGTCCTTTTTAAAGGACAAAATCCCTTTTTCATTCCCCCTCCTCCCAAGTTGAACTCTGGTACAAATCCCTTTAAATTTAATACCTTTTGAGTTAGATTTTTCTTTTAATGCTATATTTGATGAATTAAACTTTTTTTTTTTTTCACAGTGGCCTCAGGGTTATTAGAATACGAGTATCTCTCCTTAAGTCCTCCTACTTTCAATACCCGAAGGTGCTGTAGGTTTCAAGTGTAACGATTACACTGCCCAGTTGTCTAGTGTAGGTTTTATGTTAATAAACACGAGATATATTGAACTCTTACTTTGTAAGGATTAAGGAGCGCAGGTGATTTGTTTCAGAGTTGTTAATTACTGGGGAAAAGGGCTGGATCAGGTTTCAGACACTGGAGGCCTTTGGGGTGATGCTCTGGTTAGAATGTTGCCTGCTCTCTAGCTGGAATTGGGGTCTGGCTTTCTCAGTAAGGCATTTCTTGCCTTCATGTCTTGCTTGAGGGCATCTGTGGCCCCTTACCTCCTTGTGGAACAGTCACCTGAAGTGCATGGGTGTCTTCTCCATAAAGCTTAAAGGACTCTGCTGTGGGTTTTGTGAAGACAAGGGATTCCACCCCCCAAGCACGTATGAAAGTCATGTTCTCTTAATATAGGGAGCAAAATCTAGGTACGAGAAAGGAAGTAGAACCTATTGAATGTTCTTTGGGTAAGTGTTTTAATTTTGATATCCTGACCTTTTTCCTTTAATTTCATTTTGCATGAATGGTGTTCAGGGAAAATGTGTTGAATGTAAAGAATGGCTGAATTTGGTTGCCAATCCTGTGTCATTTGGCTGTATTTAAAGCCCATTTTCAGTCTTTCCATCAACAGGTATTGAATGTGGCTTTGGGCAATTTCAGTGATGAATAAATACTTTTTGAATCCTCAGAGGGTAAAATTCTGTCTTGCTGAGAGAAGTGTGAGTTTTATATTGAGTGCGTCACCTTTGAGCAGTGTGCATCATCATCGTAGCTGGGCCACATATAGCACATGAAGGCAAAAAGAATGTTACCTCTCTTCCACAGAGACTCAAACAGGAGGTGGTTTGCTGAAGGTCACATTGCAAGCTGTTGGGCAAGAGAGAAGACAGCCCACAAGTTTTGTGCTCAGCCACGTTGCCCAATTTTGTCGAGGGCACTTTCATAGCAAGTGGCAAGCAGGCAATTTGACAAGAGGCAAATAAATGCTCTGCTATATTGTTTGCCTTATGAGTGCTAAGGTCTCAGTTGTTACAGATCTGATGTATTTAGCAAAACCTGTTATTTTTTTTTAGGCAAGCAGTGTTAATCCATGTAAGGCCAAAAAGCAGCGGAAAGCATCCTTGCACATGAAGTCCTAAAAATATAGATGTTCTGATACTGGCATAACCAGAGGAATGACTGATAAGCTGATAGTTTTTTAAAGTCCTGCTCATTCAGATTATCTGTAACCATCTTAGGGTAACTTGAAGCTATGATAGATGTGGTTAGATTGATTCATGATTCTTTTGTACTTGATAATAGATCTGAAGTCCAAAGTGATCCAGAAAAACTTTTAATTAAAATAAAAAATACAAATTTATTCTTACAGACTTAATTTTTGAAGAATCTTTTAAGCAGGGGCAAGCAAGAAAGTGAGGGAATGATACTGGTGACTGTTGCAGCTTAATTCAAAGTCTGTTTTGAAGAACTAAATGGTGTGATTGACACTGCAGATAATATACTGAGCTATAATTCACCTTGTTCTATAATGGTTTCTGCTGCTTAAAAGGAGTTATTCACTCAATTAGTCTACATGGATTGAGTGTGATGTCATGGCTGTGAATGTAAGTTATGTATCATATTTATTATTAGGAGCTTTGTCATTTTTGTTGTGACAGTGAGAATGAGGAAGAAGACTGAAGAGGTCAGTATAAAGAGCATAATGATGTCCCCAAAGACTGCTTGTGAATGGTGTGGGAGTGCCCTTCAACCAGATACCCTGTTAGCCATATTGTATTTATTATGAATTTTTTTATTTTTCTCCCATCAAGTTCAGTTGCTCTGAAAAACTTTCCGGCTGTGGTGAAAGTAAGGTTTTATCTTATTTACTGTGTCGTAAGGTAAATGATTTATGAACTTTTGGAAGAAACTAAATGACTTGTTTGATCTAGGAGGTAATGGGTCTTTGTGAATGCAGTAAAAAATATGAAGTCCATGTCAAACACCCCAGATGAAGTGCAGTGTTTATTTTAGTACTCTGTATTTGCTGTATCTGGGACCAGATGTATAATAAAGCTGGAGTCACCGGCAAGTCACACTAAGAGCTTTCGAGTTCTGTAGTGTCATCTCTGCATGTCACTCTTGGCGCTGATTAGTACATATCAGGAGGAGGCAATGGAAGGGGACTTGAAGTTCTGTGAAGGTCTGTATTCAAAGTAGTTAGGCAAGGGAAAAAAATGGAAGTGTAAAAAAAAAAAAAAAGGGGGAAAAAAAGTATGGAAATTTAACTCCTGCTTTGAATTCTTTGAATTAAGGGACTCTATAAGGCTGTCATGTAATTGCAAAGCGTAAATTTTGCACTGAAGTTTAAGCAGGGCTTTATGTAAGACATGCAAAGTAATTATTTTGATCTATTCAGCTTTGGTAAGACTTTGTAGAAAGATGTGGACCAATTTCAAACCAGAAGGAAACAGGAAAAGCAAGCTGGGGTCTGAGAATTATTACCTTGAATTGGAGATCATAATAGGAGATTAGAGTTATTAAGCCTAGAGAGGAGAAGACTGCTAAGGAACATAAGTTTCATAAGTTATCAAATGTATAACAATGCCATTGCTTAACGGATGTGTATTTTGCCTTTCCTGTGAACATCCAACTAAGTATGGCCAATATAAAAAAAATAAGACTTCAGCAGTTCAATGCTTCAAAGGTGCATCTTGTAATCGAGAAGAACTTTCCCCACTGGAGCATGGACAAGGAAGGGATTGTTGTCAGGGATGGTGAAAGTGGGGCTCAGAAGCACCCTGAGAGTAATTGTACGTACTTCATGGCAACAGGCAGAGAGCTAAGATATCTGCCTTCCAGCAAAGCCTCTTTGAACTCAAAGGTCTACAGAGAGGCTTCATTGGTCCTCTTACCATGGTGCGCCCATACTGGCCTTTCGGTCTCTCCTGCCTTCTGCACAGTCAGCAGCTCTTGCTGGCCAGTTGTCCGATACGTGGGATTATGGAGCAGAATCAAAACTGGGCTCTTCAGTTATTTGAAGGGGACAGCTATAACTGTCCTGACAGGTCCTGGCATCGTGCCTCAGCCCCATCTTGGTGACTTGCTGTGGTGGAGCACAGGCAACCACACGGCAGGACAGAGGTCTTGGAGGTGGGTAGCTTGCATACAGGAGTGGAGCAGCTGTGGGAAAGTAGGTGGCACAAGACACGTGACAACAGGATGGAGGACTAAGGAAAGATCCTGATTTGGGAAAATGGAGGAAATGAGAGTATGGTAGAAGTAACAGAAATAAAGTATTGATGTATTAATGTCCTGGTTGGAAATGATTTAAAAGGGAATGTAAGGGAGAAGGTGACACATGCAGCTCTTTTATCAGAAGGAGCAAGGTGGAAGGAGCAGGGCTATCTAAACAAGGAGGCTGAGATGTGAGAGATCTGACAACTGGGAACTAGTATCTGCTGGCTGGTGACAGTGTGAGTGGATATAGAGCTTTCTCCTACAGAAATGAAATCGGGGCAATAGTGAAGCTTGGGTATACGTTTGCTGAATCCCTTGACAGATTCTCTCACAAAATTGTTTATACTTTATTTCATAGAGGCAATTGCTCAGGTTGGAGCAGGTGATTAGCCCTCTTGTTGGCAGGTCTATGAAAACATATGCCCTCTACTTTGATTTCTACTTTAGTTTTGTTCACTCAGATTACCTGGGGCTTGTCTGAGTCTTCATCTAATATGCAGTGATTGAGATGGATAAAACGGTTTAGGGAAGGGAGACTACAAAAAACAGGTCTGTAAAAGGCATTAGTGGTTGAGTATCTCTATTCATCTGCTTCCTCACCTTAGGAGAAAAATCTACTAGCATTCCTCAGACAAAAAGCGTCCAAAAAGCATGTGTACGGAATGAATATATTCTGAGCAGAATAAAGAGCAAAGGAAAGTTTAGAAGACGCTTGTAGCACAGACATTTGTTTTCTTGATCTTCATGAATGAAGTGGGAATTTCCTGGCAACTTTTAGCATTGTTTTCTAACTAACTGAAACTGTATTTGGCTCATAGGGAAAAGGGCTAGTAAAGACCTCAAGAGGTTAAAGTATTCTTCTGCCCTCCAGTCAGAAGGCATAGTGTTTTGAAAATCCTACCTGTCGATAACTTTCATGAGAAAAATATTATGCTCTAAACCAGCCTTGCTTTCTGAAAATGAGTCATTTTAGATCAAGGTCTCTGGAAAACTCACACTGAGGGAAGGACTGGTTTTTTGTAGTAAATGCTAGTCTCAGCTGTGTAACATTGCCGGAGCTGAGTGACAGCAGAGGGCCATTACAATGGGAAGCACCCAGTCTCCCTGGCAGATGCAGAAGGATCACGGTCTCTACTGAAGTAACTTTCTTGTTGGATGTAGATGTGAATTTGGTTAGATGAGGCTCACTTCAGTGTTCTGAAGTTCTTCTATTTTGCTAGTCGTGAAGTGAAATTGTCCCTTGGTTTCAACAGTAAGTATCAAGGTCTAATACCTAGTTTCCTGGGCAGGCCACAAATCCTCTTCTACCTTTTAAAAGTACTGGATGACCTGTTTTGCATGAGGGATCCAGAGTAGGAAAAGTCTCTTTTTGAGGTTAAGAGGTTCTTAACGCACTTCTGAAATCCATTTTGACAATAAACTTACTCTTGCCTGAGGTGACTTTTTTGTTGATTTTTTTTTGTGGTTGTTTTTTTTTTTTTTGTTTTGTTTTTGTTAGGGAGAGAGGGGAAAAAAATGGGCTTTAGCTCTAAACACAAAAATACTGTCCAAGTTCATATTGGATTTTCTCTTTACAGTGCCCGCTGCACTGAATAATTGTATTGTACAGGTTGCCTACGCCGTAGAGCAAGAAACATTTGAAGGGCAGAGGTTGTGGGAGTTCAATAAACAGTTGCTCAGTAGAGAGAGGAGACAAAGTGATGGTAGTGTCAGCAAGGTCTTTCTCGTGCTTTACTTGCTGGTGATGTGTTCAGTTCCAGGGAAGCAGAAGCTCCTTGCAGGTTGATGGTCTCCTCCCCCTGTTGTGATTACACTACTGTCCTCCTGGAAGGATTGCTCTTTCAACAGTTACTCTGCTGTTTAGCTGACTTTTCTTACGGGTGACCAAAAGAATAATAAAAAAAACAGGCAGTGTAACTTGCCTATCAATTATGATAGATAACTTACCTTCAAATAAACATTTATCAGATCTTTTGGAAATGAGGGTAAAAGAGAATTGATAACTCTTTCTTTTTATTTTCTTTCCCTCACCCTCTAAACTTGAAAAAAAAAAAATCGATGTGGTTGAAACTTCTATAAATTTCAGTGTGAAGTTCCCCTTGGGAATGATGGGCATTTATTGGATAACCTGACTATCAGTATAATTACTATATTTTTTTTTAATCACAAACTTTATTTTTAATATACATATTTAATAATATATCTTTA
>VXBH01007266.1:9370-32807 GCA_013400035.1 Rynchops niger
TGAATTTCATAAGGTTCCTCTCTGCCCAACTCTCCAACCTGTCCAGGTCTCTCTGTATGGCAGCACAGCCTTCGGAGTCCTGTAGACAGGGGATACTGTAAGAGATAAGAGTACTGATGGCACGTCTGCCCCTCCCCAAGCATGTGATAGCCACAGATGGTCCTAGAGAAAGGGATAGACCTAGAGGAAGGGTGTTGGCATGCTGCTGCTGGCTCTGCCCATCAGACCCAGCCTGCAAAGTCTGTCTATCTTCTACTGCCCTGCAGGGAGGGAGGCTCCACAGAGATGGCAGTGACGGTGCCTGATGCCATTACCAATTGGGAAGCCGGGATGTTCTGCATGTCCCCGTTGGGCTTGGGGATGGCCCCTGCCACCACCCTCACGGCCTTCAAGCCCTTCTTTGTGGAGCTGGCGCTGCCCTACGCCGTGGTCCGCCACGAAGCCTTCACCCTCGTGGCCACTGTCTTCAACTACCTGCGGCAGTGCCTGTGGGTGAGTGGGGCTGGGGAGGGAGCCCTGGGGCTGGGGTCCGGCGGGGGCTGATGGAGCTGTGGCCCTGGTCCGGCAGGTTCAGGTGACGCTGGTGGAGTCAGTAGAGCTGGAGGTGTTGGCGGACATGGGCAAGGGGGCATACAGAAGCTGTGTTTGTGCAGATGAAGAGAGGACGTTCCAGTGGAGCGTGCGAGCCACTAGTCTGGGTATGGAGGGGACGGCACAGCGCTGGGGAGGGGGGAGACAAACCCAGTGGGTGAGACTCATAGAACTGAATCATACAAGTGCCCAGGTCGGAAGGGACCTTTCAGATCATCGACTCCAACCATCAACCCAATGCTGCCCAAACCCACCACTGACCCATGGTCCTCAGCCCCACGTCTGCCCGGCTTTTAGATACCTCCAGGGATGGCGACTCCACCACTGCCCTGGGCAGCCTGTTCCAATGCTTGACAACCCTTTTGGGGAAGAAATTTTTCCTAATATCCACCCTAAACCTCCCCTGGCGCGACTTGAGGCCATTTCCTCTTGTCCCATCACCTGTTCCTTGGGAGAAGAGACCGACCCCCCTGGCTACCCCCTCCTTTCAGGGAGCTGTAGAGAGTGAGAAGGTCTCCCTCCATTTCCCGGTCCCACTGCACCCATTGCACCCTCCTCCTTCCCCGGCTCCACACCATGGCTCTAAGCTGAGGCAGTGTCACAGCGATGTCCCCCCTCTGCCTCCGCAGGGGAGGTGAACATCACCGTCATCGCCAAGGCCCTGCACGCCAAGAAGCTCTGCGGCACCGAGATGCCCGTGGTGCCAGCCCAGGGGAACGTGGACACCGAGACAAAACTCCTGAGGGTGCAGGTGAGCAGAGCGAGGCGTTGGGCTTGCGCCATCCTCTCGCCGGGAGCAGAGCTGCACCCAGAGCAGTCACCCCCAGAGCGGAGCATCTCCTCATCCCTCGGCCAGGCTGGACGGTGCCCGTGGGTGCTGCGCGGTGTGGGGAGAGCATTGGCACCTGGAACAAGGGGGAAGTATGTCCGTGCTTAGGTACCATCAGTAGGATGGTGCCTTCCCTTCCCTTTTGGGGTGAGATTGGTAGATTTGAGGCTGCTGTGTGATGTTTGGTGTGCTCCCCTCATCGGGCATCGAGCATCCCCTCGGTGCACGAGGCTGCTCCGAGGACAGCCCACCTTGGCCCGGGTGGCTCTGAGCTCTGCTGGTGTGTCAGAGCTGCTGGTGGGGACAGGGTCCAGGCGGGGTCTCTGTGGAGGGAGGGTGGCATTTCAGGGACAGAGAAGGTCAGGCTGACTCTGACCCTGGTCTCACACATGCTGTATTCCTGGTTTTAAAGCCTCCAAAACTGCTGTGAAGGGAAATTGCAGCTGCCTGGCTGTCCCTCTGCTCCTGACCCATCGCACCCCACCAGACAGCCACGATCCCGAGGGCTGGCAACCTCTTCCCATCCCTTCATCCCTTTTGCCTGACCTGGCAGGAGCCTGCAGCAACACAGTTGAGATGAGGACTCCGAAACCCAGCCCTGCTCCCCAGCAGCCACCCCGTGCAGATCCGGGACAGCCTGGGGAGCAGCAGCTTTGTTGCCCACCGTGGAGTCGTGGTTTCCCTTGAGCTGAGGCCAGTGCGACCCCTTGGAGAGGGGACCAGGGCAGGTGAGCTGACCCGGAGCTAACAAAAAGCCTTGGGAGATCAGTGCAAGACTGATGGTTGGGCACGGAGAGGACGCTCAGAGCTGCTCCGAGCACAGCCCTGCGCCTGCTCAGCCAGGGTCAAAAATAAAGAAAAATGCAAGTGGACCTGGCAAAATGTATTTTCTTGCAAGAAAGCTCCCTTTCCTCAGGCTTTTTCCCGCTATCCCTGACCAAAGCCAGCCCTGTGTCCCAAACCAGACTTTATGTTAGGAGCTCAGCGTTCCTTTCCCCTTTAATGATGTGTCAGAGGGGCCGTACCTTCGCTTAGCTTTGCTGAATAAAAAACCTGAGTCCAAACCAGGGAGAACATTTGTTGCATGGGCACCAAGGCAGCAGAAGAAACAGCACAACGTGGGGTCAGTGGTGCCTGGGGGTCAATGCACCCTGGCTCCTGCTCCGAAGTCACCAGCAGCACCGACCGAATGACAAATCCTCTGTGCGCTGTTTCCCCTTGGCAGCCCCACAGGGCACCAATCGGAGAGGCAGAGGTCCACCCCACTCCCAAATCGATCTCCCCTTGGCCACGCTGCATCCTGCCCCATGCTCGGTGTTGAACCACCCCCAGGATGCCCAGTGGGGCACTGACCCACATCCCAGGGTGTCAGGATGGGCTCAGGGCCGTGTTCCCACCTTGTGTCTATGGGAGTGGTGGGGACCAGTCTCCCCTGGACACTGACACCATGTGGAGCTGCTCCCGAAGGGCAGGGAGGTGAGCACAGGGCTGTATCCAACAATACTTGAGCGGGGCAGGCATGGGGACAGCAGCCGTGGTCATCCCAGAGCCCACGGGAAAGGGGTCAGCCCCATTTGTGGCTTCCTGCAGCCCTGCCCCTGCCTCCCCTCGTGTCCCCAAAGGGAAGGGGACTGCAAACCCCCACAGAAGGGGACGCACTCAGGATGCCGTGTGGCTGTTGTGAAACTGCCTCAACTTTCCCAAATTCCCACCAGGGCTCAGCCCACGTCCTGGTCGTTGTCCGTCTCCCAGGCGCAGTACACGGAGGAAGGAGACGGGGTGGACCTGGCATGACAGCCCAATGTCATCCTGCTCCTGTGCCTGCAGCTGGTTTGATGAAATTGGAAGAAACTGGGCAAAAACACAGCCCGAGACCTGCTATCAGCCCAAATAGATACTGTTTGGCCAAATTTGAAACACCTGGAAACAAGCCCTTCTGAGAAATCCCCACCAGCTCACAGGCTGTTCTCCTGGAGGTGCTGCCTACTTTCGTTTGGGGGATTCATTCCCACTCCCTCCTGCCATCATTTCCCAGCAAACCAGTGTGTAGGTGGGTCCTGCCCCCTGGTTTTGAACCTCTATAGCCTATGGGAACTTTGCCTCCAACTGCAAAAATCCATCAGAGCCTTGAACCCAGGAGGTTGTGGGCAGATGGCAAACATTGCCTTGGCTATATCTGCAGGTCCGTGCTGGATCCTTCTGCCAACCCTTGTTTGCTCGCTGGGTGGAAAGCAAAGATCTCATTGCAGAGCCTGCAGTGGAGCAGACGCAGGTCTACAGCAATCCAACACCTGGAGAAGGAGGCTGTGGCCATCCCCAGCTCCTTCTTGTAGCTGGAGACATGAGGTCCCTGGCTGTCCTGCCTGCTCTGCTGCTCCTCATCCTGTACCTCACAGCTGGGGCATCTGCAGCACCGTAAGCCCTCTCTGTGTCTGTCTGTCTGTCCCTGCCTGGTGGGAGGCATATAGTCTCGCCTTCTTGGCAGGATGTGTGGGGAGCTAATCCTTCCCATGCATATATGATCGTTGGCCAGGGTGGAAATGCTCAGGGTGGTGGGTTGTCCCTGCCAACGCGCATTGAGGACTTTGCACCTGGGGGCTGCTGGGGCTGGTGGATCTGGGATGGTTTATTGTAGGTGCTGCCTCACTTGCAGCCCACACGTGAGCAGAGGCTTTGCCTTCCTGAGCCGTGAAGTCAAGGGGAGCTCAGAAACAGAGCGGGGAGGCTGGGGGTGGTGGCCCCGCACCCCAGCACGGGTTTCTGTGTGCCCAAGAGTTCTTCAAGACTTCCATGGGGGTCTGTACTGGGATGTGCCTCATCCTCATGCCTCAGCACTTCTCCTTGCCAGGAGTTATGTGGTCACGTCCCCAGCTGTGTTCTACCACCCATACACAGCGATGCTGTGGGTGCATCTCAGTGGCCTCCATGAGCCCGTCCAGGTGACCATCCAGCTGCAGAGAGCAGATGGGACCCATAACATCACCCTGCTGGAGAGGAAGGTCCAGGAGCCTCATCTGTACCTGAACGTCACCTTCCCCGTGAGTGTCACCCAACGCACAGCCATAAGCGTGGAGGGCGATGCCCTGGACACGCTGCTGTCTCCAGGCAGTTTCCACCAGCTCCCCAGAGCGTGGGGCTGCGGTCCCCATGCTGCTGCGCAGCCCTGAGCCTCTGCAGCTGGAGGAAGATGGGAGCAGGTGTGACTTCGCCATCTTCTTGCCCCCCATGAAGGCAAAACGACTCCAGGCTCAGCCCAGTTATTCGGTGGCTGAAATGATCAACCGGTAGCAGACCTGCAGACTAGAGTAGGGTGTTGGGTGGACATCTCTTCCCAGCCCCTGGCTTGGGGAAGGTGTCCCTGTGGTGCGGAGTGCTCTGGGTCACTCAGAGTGAGCAGAACATCCTGGACGTGGCATATCCCTTGTCCTTACTTGGTGTCTGGTGTTCCCCCTGGCAGGCTCCAGCCCCCGCCAAAGGGAAGGAGGAAATCGTAGACCTGCACATGTCAATCCAGGGAGATTCCTTGGATGTCTCCGAGAAGAAGAAGGTGATGTTGAGAGCCCTGGAGCCTGGGATCTTCATACAGACAGACAAGGCTGTCTACAAGCCTGGACAGCAAGGTGAGGGTGGCAGAGTGGACCATCCTGCTCTGGGCTGAAGCACCTGGTGGGAGAGGGGTGCAGGAGGCTCAGCCTTGCTCATGCACTGCATGGAAATAGAAGAGCTCATCCTGGGATGTACTGGGACCCCCAGAGCTGGCCCAGGGCAATGCCAGGATGCAATGGCAGCGCTGGAGGCTGTGCTGCTTGGGGGGCAGCGCCCCACTGCAGGGCTTGGGGTGGATTTCCATCCACCTTCCCCATGGGGAATGCTCCTCCCCTGCCGATGCACCCACCACTCACTCCTGCATCCCTGTTTGCTCTTTCCAGTGAGGTTTCGAGTTGTCTCTTTGGATAAAGACTTTGCTCCCAGCGATAAGAAGGTGAGAGAAGGGCTGGGGAAGGGGGGAGGTGACAGGGCTTCTCTGCACTGCCCTCCTACAGCCTCAGCAATCCATGAGAGAGGTGTGGGAGTCATCCAGCGCCTTTCCGCTTAGGAATCCTGGCCCAGCCAGCTTGGCCTGGGTGGCTGCACTCCCCAGGGGCAGGGATGCCCTGTGCTGCTCACACAGGCTTTAGCGGGCTAAGGAAAGAGAAAGCAGAATTGTGTGTGTGACATGGGAACGTACCCACTTAAACTTTTGGTTAGGGAGGTAGCGATGGTGAGTCGGAAGCAGGGGAAGCACTATTGGTATCCACCAAGTCATCAGCCACCAGGATTACAGGCGAGTTCAGTCTCTGGCACCCCCGACCAATCATCTGGGTCTCTGGAACTGCAGGAGGTTCCCGGAGGAAATGATTGCTGGCTTCTTGCGAAGGCACGAGGAGATGCCACCTCTCCTTGCCATGCTGGCAGTGCCCTTGGCTCATCCCAGCTTGAGCTGCCCACAGGCTCAAAATCAACCCCAAAGCGAATTGAAGGGTTGGAACTTCACAGCACCCCACAAATAACCCTCTGTCTGCTCCACCCATGGCTCCGTAGATTGTCCCACCCTCATAAGACCCCAAGGAAGGCTTTGAATTTCTCCTCTAACCATCTTCTCTTTGCCTTGCAGCTGCCACTTGTGATCCTGAAGGTCAGTCTGAGAGATGGAGGGAGGCTCCTGGGTGGTGTGGGCTTGGGAAGGCAGCGTGGCTGGGAAGGAAGATGCGTAAGGCAGCCATGGGCCATTTTACCACTGGGTGCTGGGCTCCCCGGGGTGCTGACGCCCCGTGTCCCCGTGTGCAGGATCCCAGCGGGAACCGCATCGCGCAGTGGCGGGAGGTGAGCCCGCGACAAGGCATCGTGGATCTGTCCTTCCCGCTGGCGGCAGAGACGGCCCTGGGCACATACACAATCGAGGTGGAGGGGAAGAGACACTACTTCAGCGTGGAGGAATACGGTACGCGGGGACCGGGAGGTGGGCAGCGGCTGGGAGCCCCACTTCGGCATGTCCTTGTGGGCAGCATGTCTTGGCCTCCCTGGCCACCCAGACACCGTTGTCCTTGTCCTGAGAGCGACAACCCTCTCTCTCTGCTTCTCCATCAGTGCTGCCCAAGTTTGAGGTGACCATTGATCTCCCCGCCGTGGTGCTGGAGAAGGATAAGAAGGTCCAGGTGGAGATTTGCGGACGGTGAGCCTGAAACAACACTGGGAAGAGGGAGGGGGTGGATCCAACGTGACGTGGTCCACCAGGAACACCCTCACCACCCTCCACCCAACAGGTACACCTACGGGAAGCCCGTCCAGGGCAAGGTCCAGGCCAGCTTGTGCCAGCACATCGGGATCTGGTACAGTCCTTTCGTACAGACCCAGAGCTGCATCGAGGTTAGCGGGGAGGTAAGCACAGGCAGGGAGCGTGGGTGCCACTGGGACAGACCCATCCCGGGACTGCTGCTAATGGGGTTGACTCTCTCCCTCCAGACTGAGAAGAATGGCTGCTTTTCAACAGAGGTTTTGTTGACTGCCTTCAACCTGACCAGCTTCATGTATGGGAAGAAATTCCGAGTCCAGGCGTCACTGGTGGAAGATGGGACAGGTAGGGATGGAGGTGTTCTTCTGCTTGGGAATGGGCATTGCTGCGGGTGCATGGTTTTGCACCCAAATGCATGTGGCATGGCACGGGGGTATTGGTCTTCTCCAGAGAAGCCCTGAAGCAACACAGTGATTTAGGGGTGTATGTGTGCAAGGAGTGGGTCCAGGTGGGGATGCGAGCCAAGTCGGCCAGGCAATGCTTCTAATTCCCACCAGAGAAATGGTCAGGAGGCAAAAACGCCTTTCCAAGATCCAACAACTCTCCCAACTCTATGGCTAGCAGTGAGTCGAGTCCTTGCAATGCAAAGCAGTGGTTTCACCCAGTCCAGCGGTGTGGCTTCGTTCTTCGAGCTAATCCCTCACCCACCACCTCGGTCACACCAGAAATGACTGCCAGCAGCTTGGCTTCGGGAAAAGAGAGATGAACAGGGGTTGTCCCCAGGCCCACTGGTCTCAAGGTGGCCCTGCATCATGGTGCTTTGGTGGAGAGCCTTTTCTGAAGTCTCTGCAGCCAGCTGCACCCTGGTTGTAGGTCTAAAATGTGCCGTAGAGGTTTTGCTCCTCCTGTAGGAGGTACAAACTGTGCTCAAAGCTGCCAGCTGCAGAGGGAAAGCCTAAAATATCCAGGGACCTTTTCTGCAATGTGATGGGGGAACGGGCGGCACTGGAACCTGTGCCCTGTGTCCCTGTGTCCCTGCAACACCCTCAGCTCCCCCCACTCCCTCTCCACAGGGCTGGAGCAGAAAAACACCAAGAGCTGCGAGATTTTACCCGAAATCTTTACTGTCACCTTTGAAAACACCGACGATTTCTACAAGCCCGGCATCCCCTACACTGGGACGGTAATGGGGGGGGGGGTGTCCCTGCACCCTGCAGGGTTCTCCTGCACCCTGCTGACCCCCCCAGCCCTGTTCTCCCACCCCTGCCCTCTGCCCCACGCCTGAAGCCCAACCTGGGGCATCTCCCCTTCCATCTTCAGATGCTGCTGACAAGAGCCGATGGCGCCGTGATGCCGCAGCAGCAGCTCTTGCTCGTCGTTCACCAGCAAGGAAAAGATACGAGTCAGACCTTCCTGACAGACAGATCGGGGAGAGTCTTCTTTGAGCTGGAGACCTCTGGTTGGACTGGCACAGTCACCCTACATGTAAGTGACCCATCTCCCGCCCCTCGGGATGCTTTCTGCAGTAGTACAGGGCTGGGCGACTCTCCAAGCCAACATCAGTGATGCCTGGCACTGGGACCAGCACCTCATGGGCTGCCGGATGGCTTCACTACCTTGATTTCTACCTCCATCACTCAGGCTCAAGTCAACAAGACAGCTCACACCCAGAACGATGGCACCTACCAAGATGCCTACGCATACCTCAGCCCCTTCTTTTCGGCGAGCAGGAGCTTCCTGCAGATCCGCCGGCTGGAGAGGGAGCTGCCCTGTGGCCAGCCCCAGCAGCTCTGGGTGGACTACATCTTCATCAAGAAGGCCTTGGGGACCGAGCCAGAGAACCTGGATGTGGTCTTCCTGGTGAGTCCTGGCCCGGGGATGGGGGGCAGCAGGCATTAGGGAGGTTGTGTGTTAAGGTCCACATCTACACACACGTTCATGGTTGTGTCCCTGAGGACAAGACAATAAACAATCTGTCCTGGATAGACTGAGGGACCTACGCATGTTACTAGAGGTGTCTGCTAGCACTGTTGGATCTGCATTCCAACAGGAGATGTTGGGGGAACTGGAGATTGGGCAAGGCCAAAAACCATCCCAACACTCTCACCCCTTGGTGCATTCTCCATCAAGGCATTTCAGTTCCACACTCAGCATCGGTTTCATTGTTCCCATCTCCTCCTCTGTAGGTCCTGGCCAAGGGGACCATTGTCACCGTCCTCAGGAAGGAGCTGCCTGCAGGGGCTGGTAGGTCCCGAGGCACGGACAGGCTGTGCAGGGCGCTGCTCTCCATGCCTGGTCCTCACCTCCCCTCCTTTCCCACCACCCAGGGCTGAGAGGCTCCTTCTCCCTGGAGCTGCCCATCGGCCCCGAGCTGGCACCCAAGGCCAAGGTGCTGGGCTACGCGGTGCTGCCCAATGGTGAGATGGTGGCTCACAGCACCGAGCTCAATGTGGCCAAGTGCTTCCCCAACAAGGTGAGGAAAGGCTGCTAGGGATGGAGGAATCACTCCGCGGCTTGTCCATAGCTGTATGCCCTGATGTCCATTTGCTCCAGTTGCGTCGCAGCGTCACAGTCTCTTTAACCTGATCCCCAAACCCTCAAGCCTGATTTTTATCCTTGTCTAGAAGAGACCTCCATGTCCATGGCTTGGTCCTGCTCCTCCATCGGAGGTGGCTCCCCCTCCTGTCCTTGCCCCCTGATGCCCCTGTCCTTCCCCAGGTGAAGATGGCTTTTTCGGAGGACAGGGCTCTGCCCGGCTCAGCGCTGCGGCTGGAGCTGGTGGCTGCCCCGGGGTCCCTGTGTGCCGTCCGTGCCGTGGACCGCAGTGTGCTGCTCTTGAAGCCTGAGGCTGAGCTCAACACAGAGGTGGTGAGTGGTGGCACTGCCCGGGGCTCCTTCTGCAGCCCCAGGGACCAGCTAGGGATGTGGGACAGGATTGGGGAAGAGATGATATTGGCTTGGACCTCCCCTACAGGGAGTCTTGGTGGCTCCAGGGCAGTCCTACTCCTGGGCAGGGGGTAGGTGCCCGCCTGTTTTTGTTCCTAGCACACATGTTTATTCCCAGGTCTACAAAGTACTCCCCGAGTTCAACTACCCTGGAAGCATTAAAGACCCACCACCCTGTTCAACCTTTTTCTGGGACTATCCCAACTTTCCGATTCCCGTCATCCCATTTGTACCGAGAAAGCGACAATTCCTTCACCACGCAAGGAGGCATCCCTTACCTCCCCCGTCTTGGAGGAATTCCCAGATGGACACCTACAAGTTATTTCAGGTAAAAGCCCTGCTTGCCTGTGCCTCCTGGTTCCTCTTCATCCAGGAGCTGGCTGTGGTTTGCCCAGGGTGCCGGGAGAGCACAGCAACATCCCCTGAAAGCCACGCTCATGGCAAAGGTCTTTCCCCCAGACGCTAGGCTCTGGTCCTTCTCTGCTTGGCTTCTTCTGCAGCCCTGTGACTATTTAATTCTGGGATGGGGATACACCTCCTGCTGCATTTCGGACATGGACAACCTCTTTTCTCTCTCACAGAATGCAGCACTGAAACTTTTCACCAATGCCAACACCAGCGATGTTTGCAAAAAGATGGTCGGCATGCCTGGGATGGTGGGTCTCCAAGGTCCCAGAGGTCAGCACAGCCCTCAGCTTGCTTGCTCCACTGAGCCCTCTCAGGAGAAAAGACCAAAGAGCTGGTGCCCAGTCCTGGCTCCAGTGTCCTCAGGGGGACTCGGAGCCATCCTGAAAATACACTCGGCATCAAAGGGAATGAAGAGTATTCAAAGGGATTTGGGCACCCTTCAGGCTGCCTGCAGGCGAGGTCCAGCTGAGATGCAGAGACCTGTGGATTCTAATTTCTGCTCTGCCTTTTCCAGTTGCCTTTCATTCCCAAGACTACCATTTACGGATAGAAGCTGATGCCGGAGAAGTAATGGGCCGTGGTGGTATCCCAGTCCCTGTCCAGGAAGAGCTGCCGGCACCCCGGACATACTTCCCAGAGACGTGGCTGTGGGACCTGGTCCCTGTGGGGTGAGTGAGAACGGTCCCCATAGGGCTGGTCCTCTCCTGCGTGGAAGGAGGTTGGGGACCTTTGAACGGCTCCTTCTCCAACATGGAGAGAGCCAGCCCAGCTGGGGACGACGCCAGCTGCGGGTGAAGGTGGTGGGATGGCCTCATGATGTTCTCCATCCCGCAGGGAGGGAGGCTCCACAGAGATGGCAGTGACGGTGCCTGATGCCATTACCAATTGGGAAGCCGGGATGTTCTGCATGTCCCCGTTGGGCTTGGGGATGGCCCCTGCCACCACCCTCACGGCCTTCAAGCCCTTCTTTGTGGAGCTGGCGCTGCCCTACGCCGTGGTCCGCCACGAAGCCTTCACCCTCGTGGCCACCATCTTCAACTACCTGCGGCAGTGCCTGTGGGTGAGTGGGGCTGGGGAGGGAGCCCTGGGGCTGGGGTCCGGCGGGGGCTGATGGAGCTGTGGCCCTGGTCCGGCAGGTTCAGGTGACGCTGGCGGAGTCAGCAGAGCTGGAGGTGTCGGCGAGCGTTGACGAGGTGTACAGCGGATGCATCTGCGCAGATGAAGCGAGGACCTTCCGCTGGGCTGTGCGAGCCACCAAGCTGGGTACAGAGCACCAAGGCCATGGCGGGCCTCCCTGTCCTGCTGCCTGGGGACCTCCTCGGAGGATGGGGTGGGCAGGGAGGACAGGAGCAAAGGCGATGCCACCTGGGAAGCTCCCCTCCACTTCACTTTCACCCTCCCCATTGCCTCCCAGCACTGCTCCTCCACTTGGTGACTCCCTTCCCAATCCAGCCAGCCCCACACAAAGCGCCAGGGCTGATGCAAGCCCGTGGGGCTGCAATGTGGGCTGGGGGGTTTCCCTGGGGACTGAGTACCTCACTTGCATCTGCAGGGGAGGTGAACATCACTGTCAGCACCGAGGCCCTGAGCTCCAAGGAGCTCTGTGGCAATGAGATGCCCGTGGTGCCAGCCCAGGGACGTGTGGACACCGTGATAAAGCCCTTGCTGGTGCAGGTCGGACGGGTTGAGGAGGAGGAGAGGGGGATGGATTTGGGGACAGGGTCCGAGCAGCCCTTGGGGTGCAGCGGGAGGACCGGGAGTGGGACAGCACCCAGCCCTGAGCCCAGGCTGCAGACATGACCCTGGGGGACAGAAGGACACGGCTGGTCCCTTCTCCTCACTGACTCTGGTACTGCTTCCCCACAGGCCGGGGGGATCCTGGTGGAGAAGGCGCACAACTCCCTGCTCTGCCAGGAAGGTAGGACCAGCCGGGGGTGTTGTGGCAGTGCCGTGGGGATGTGGGGCAGGGACACTTGGATGCTGGTCACAAGAGCCACCAGACCAGAGGAGCCAAGAACCCAGGGTCCCTAGGAGCTCCTGGCTGAGATGCCCCAACCCAGCCTTGAGCCCATGGAGGGTCAGAGCAGGAAGGGGATGGGCAGGGGTGCCATGGGGCCAGGCCAGGAGGAGCTGGGCATTCCCACTGTTGTTGCCCTCCATCCCCGCAGCCGATGAAGAAATCTCCCTGGAGATTCCTGCAAACATCTTGGAGGGCTCCCAGCGAGCCCACGTCACCGTGATGGGTAAGGGACAGGTGGGGAAGGAGGGACTACCTGGGGCAGGGTGGGTGCAGAGCTCCGTGGCCCAAGCTCAGCAGGAGGTGGGACCACCTGGGGCTGAGATGGGACGGGATACGGGGGACACAGCCGATGACGGCGCTCCTCATATCCCTCTGGGACAGGTGACATCTTGGGCAACGCTCTGCAGAACCTGGACAGCCTCCTGGCCATGCCCTACGGCTGCGGGGAGCAGAACATGGTCCGCTTTGCCCCCAACATCTACATCCAGCAGTACCTGGAGAAGAGCGGGCAGCTGCGCCCCGACATCCGCACCAAGGCGCAGGGCTTCCTGCAGAGCGGTGAGCATCCCCGGTCCCCTCTCTCCTCCTCGCACCCTGCCTTGCTGCCCAGGGACACCACCACCCCATCTCCCCGCTCTCCTGTCTCTACTGGCATCCCGGGGTGGGTCGGGGCTGCATCCTGCCTCTAGGATCCCGCGGGGATGTAAAGACCTCCATGCGAAGACTCCTCCCCATCCCCTCCCCACAGGGTACCAGCGAGAGCTGCGCTACAAACATGACGACGGCTCTTACAGCGCCTTCGGGAAGAGCGATTCCAGTGGCAACACCTGGTGAGGGACCAGATGGGGCTCAGGCAGGTTGTGCAGCAGCATTCCTCCAGGGAACAGACATCCCAGGGCTCCTCCTGCCACCAAGCATGCCCCGATCCTGGTTTCCCATCCCTCCAACATCCCTCTGGCTCGCAGGCTGACGGCGTTTGTCCTTAAGTCCTTCGGGCAAGCCCGAGCCTACGTGGCCATCGAGGAGCGGCACATCACGGACGCGCTGCGCTGGCTGCAGAAGCAGCAGCAGAAGACGGGCTGTTTCCTCAGCGTGGGGAAGCTCTTCAACAACGCCCTGCAGGTGGGTTGGTGGGCTCGGGTGGGACATGGCGACAAGCGGCCAGAGCCAGGCTGGCCCCAGCATGTCCCCAGCCTGTGCTCTAGCCAGCGGGGGAGTCCCCGTGCTGGTGGCATGGCATGGCCGGACTCGTTTCCCGCTGTCCCCTTTGCAGGGTGGCATCTCGGATGAGCTCTCGCTGTCAGCTTATGTCACGGCTGCGATGCTGGAGCTGGGGCTGTCCCCAATGGTGAGGATGACCCCATCCTCCCCGAAGAGGCTGGTGGGGGGAGTCCAGTTGTTCCAGGCCGCCTCCCAGCCCAACCTAGGCGCAACTGGTCTCACTGGGCAAGAACTGGGGTCGGTGAGCGATGCCCACGGCTGCGGGCTGGTTCCTGACTCCGCTCCCGTGCCAGGACCCGATGGTGAGCTCAGCCCTGCGGTGCCTGGAGGTTTCGGCCGCAGACGACCCCTACACGCAGGCGCTCCTCGCCTACGTTTTCGGGCTGGCGGGTCGCAGGGAGCAGCAGCAAGCCCAGCTGCAGCGCCTGGCCCAGCACAGCGTCAGCGCAGGTACCACCCGGCGGGGGCAGGGGCACCTCCGGGCAGTGGCACCCTCCGCCTGGGTCGCCCCATGCCATCCCCAGCCCCCCGGAGCAGGGGGCTGAGCTCCCATCCCCTTCTCTCCCAGAGGGGCAGCTCTCCTGGAGGAGGAAGGGGAAGGCTCTGCCCTCCTCGCAGCCCTCCTGGGCCGCCGCCGCGCCGGCAGAGGTGGAGATGACCGCCTACGTCCTGCTGGCCTACCTCTCCCAGCCCCAAGTGTCCTCTGACCACCTGGGGACCGCATCCCAAATTGTCCGCTGGCTCAGCAGGCAGCAAAACCCTTACGGGGGCTTCGCCTCCACGCAGGTACCGGCACTGGGGGGCATGGGTTCCTCCAAGCATCCCCCCTCTATAGCCCCTGTAATTAGGGGTGACACCGGCTCGGTGCTTTCTCCATGCCCAGGACACCGTGGTGGCCCTGCAAGCCCTGGCCAAGTACGCCGCCCTGACGTACAGCAGCAACGGGGACTTCACGGTGACGGTGACATCCCCGGCGGGCACCGCGCAGGACTTCGTGCTGCTCAACAGCACCCGGCTGGTGCTGCAGCGGGTGGCTCTGCAGGAGCTGCCGGGGACGTACGGGGTGCGAGCCCGCGGGCAGGGCTGCGCCCTGGTGCAGGTGGGTCCGTCCTGGGGTCTCTGTCCCCGTGCGGTGCCTGCTCGGTGGCTCTAACCCCCTGCCCCGTGTCACCCCAGGTGACCCTGCGCTATAACGTGCCACCCCCTCCAAGCACGGGGACGTTCGACCTCCACGTGGAGACAGAGCCCAAGGAGTGCAGGGAGGACGCCAGCAGCCGTTTCCGCCTCCTCCTCCGGGCACGGTAGGGGCCGGGGCTGCCCCCCGGCTTTGGAGGGGCCGGGAGCAGCCGAGGAGGGAGGGCAGACCCCAACCCCACCCCGGGGCTCTGCCCTTGCAGGTACACCGGGGAACGTCCCACCACCAACATGGTTGTAATCGAGGCCAAGCTGCCATCTGGCTACATCCCGGAGAAGAGCTCCGTGGTGGAGGTGAGAAGCCCCCGCTGCCCCCGGCACCCGCCCTGCCCCACCGGGACACCCACCCGGGGGTGCTGGCTCCGGTTGGGGCAACAACCACCGAGCAGCTGTTGCCCCTCCTGAGCCATGTCCCTCCAGCTGAAGAGGCAGGAGCTGGTGAAGAAGGTGGAGGTGCAGCCCGACCAGGTGACGATTTACCTGGACCAGGTATGGGGACAGCAGAACCCCCTGTGCCGGGGCGTGGGGATGCTTCCCCATGGCGGACGGTCGCACCTCACCCTTGAGCTGTCTCTGCAGCTGACCAAGGAGGAGAAGACCTTCGCCTTCACCGCCACGCAGGACTTCCCCGTGAGGAACCTCCAGCCGGCCACCGTGACGCTGTATGACTACTACGAGACAGGTGAGCCCCGCCGGGGACATGGCCATGGGGGTGCCTGGCCCCACTGCCACCCTTTGTGACCCCGGTGGTTCAGATGTAGGTCTGGCTGAGCTGTCAGTTCACGTTGATGAGCGTTGGCTCGTTAGCGGGAGCAGCTCACCCTGAGCCCGTCTGTCACCGTCCTTGCTGTTGCAGGTGACCGCACGGACGCTGCCTACAGTGCACCCTGCAGCTCAGGTAGGGACAGAGGAGTCACCCCACCATCGGGACCCTGATGGGGACCCACGGGAAGGAGGGCAGCGAGGAGCCCTGGAGTGACTGATGGGGACTTGCTGGCCAGAGCGTGGGGGGCTAGAGGTCAGGGACGACCCGGGTGCCCAGGTTGTGGGGTGCAGAGAGGAGCTGTGCTTCTTCAAGGAGGCTCAGACCCCCATCAGACCTGCCCTGCCTCCTGTGCCCCCTGCACAACTCCCCTCCGCGGGTTTGGGGTCACACAGGGGGTGAGACACCGAGCTCCCAGGGCTGGAGCTCAGCTGGAAGGACAGGGACAGCCACGGGTGGCTGGCGGGGGGCGCAGCGGGGCTCTCCTCTCACAGCACGCCCGCATTTCACTTTGAAGAGGCCGACGCCGAGCAGCAGGAAAACTTCTAGCACAGCCTGAAGCCTGGCAGCCGGCCCCCTCTGCTCGCCCCGACTCCCTCAGCCACCGAGGACTGGGACAGCCCACGGTCTCTGCTCCTACCCTGGCCACAGCCCAGACCCCACCTCCCCCGGACGGGGACAGAAGGTGGCCCCAAGGTGCTCACAGCAGGGCACGGCTCACTCTGGACTCAGCCACTTCTCCCCAGAGCGCAGCTCCTACCCCCCCAGGACCCAACAGAACCCCAGCCGCAGATATTTGACTTTGGTTGAGCAGCCAAGCGGTGGCTTTACAGGGACACCCCTGTGCCTGGCCCCCGCGCCATCCTGAGGAGCTCTGGGGCACCAGGTCTGGCCTCTCCACTCCCCACAGCGCTTGAACGGGACCAAGTCCTCCTCCCAGACCAACTGTCCCTTCCCCAGCAGGTCCCCCCCCACCGCTCACCCCGTCGTGCTCTCTCTGCGAGACATGGTGCTACCCCAGCCCCCTCCCTGACACTAACATAGTGCCCCTGTCACCAAGAGGGACCTGGGGACACCTCCCCAGTCCTATCAAAACAGATTGAAGCACTTGTTGGAGAAGCCATAGTCCCATCCCATCCTCCCCTACCCAAGTCTAAATAAAGATATTTGCTCACGGATGGGTTTTCTCTTGGTCTTTCTTTTGCTGGCCGGGTCCCACCCCAGTAGGGGGTAGCGCTGGCGGGGATGGGGTGGCTGCTGGGGACTTTGCTGGTCGGGGCAGGGAGGGTGGACGTCAGCCCAGCTGCTACAGGGCAGGCCAGCCGCTCCTCGGCTCCTTTGCCAGAGATAAAACGAGATGGGCCGAGGCGGGTGGGCTCCCCAAAGGCGCTGGCAGAGGTCCACGGACCCCACCAACCCTGCGCTCCTCTTTCTATAGCGCCCGAAGGGACGTGGCAGCTCCCAGCACAGGCCCCTCACCTCCTGATGACGCAGGATACGTCCCGGTGCTGGCTTTAATTCTGCTGTAACCGAGGAGCCGCTCTGCGCAGACCCCCGACACCCGCCTGTCTCAGGGCTCAGCACCCACGGTCCTGTGAGCTCGGTGACAAACACGGCCCAGGGAGCTGTCACCGTGAGCCACAACCTCTCCGGGGACAGCAAAGGCTGGTGTGGATCCAGGGCAAGAGTCTCCCAGCAGAGCCGGCACCAGTGAGAGACCTGGAGATGTCGCCATCCAGCCAGCACGGGAAGGGGGTCGATGCTACAGCGCTGAGGCCAAATAAACCTTCCCTGCCCCACCGGAGGACAGGAGGCGATGTCACATCAAGGCACTGACTAACAGGAATGTGTGGAGCCCTGTCCCCATGATGGGGGAAAGGCAGGATGAGACATCTGCTCCCGAGGCCGCGGTGGGAGGACAGGAGCCAGCGCTGCCCTGTGCGCAGTCCCTTGCCGAGGACGGAGCCAGTCCCACATCACTTATGGCGTTTTTTCTTCTGTTCTTTGCGCTTCTGAGCCCTCACGTCTTTCTTCAGGCGGCTGTCGACGACCTTGAACTGGCCCTTGACGCCAGGAGGACGACGCACCCGGGGTCCTACGCCTTTCTTAGCCACCAAGTAGGTGACCTGCCGCTTCTCCTTGGCCAGCCCAGCCTTCTTGTAGATGCTGCAGGAGAATGGCAAAAGGTGAGACCGAGACCCCAGCACCGTGGCTCAGCTCCAGCAGTTTGGCTTTAGGATGTATCCAAAGACCAATACTGGGTGACACCACTCCTCTGGGTGACACCACTCCTCTGGGCCTCCATGCCCCAAGACGGGGCTCCCTTGCTTGCTCTGCCACCCCTCAGCCTGCACCCGGATCCAGCCCGGCCTTTGGCAGCCCTGCTGGGTTACACACAGCAGCTGTCCCCGCGCTGTGGCTGCAGGGACAAGGCATCGTGAACCAGCCCAGCATGACACGAAGGATCCGGATCTCAGCTCCGCCACTCACCGCCGCAGCTGGGCCACCTTCTCCCTCTCCGAAATATCCACCGTGCTCACCACGGCCTCTGCTTTCTTCTTCATCTGCTCCATCTTCTTCAGCATCTATGGGGACAGCGAGGGTGAGGGACAAGGGGGAGTGGAGGAGGGACAGAGCACCTGGGAGGGGGAACAGAGCACCCATGCAGGACCACAGCCCCACTCACCCGCCGCTTCTTGCGGGCCTTGGCCTCTGCCACCTTCTTGATGGGGCGGGCGTTGATTTCACGCCAGCGCTGCCGATACGCCTCAACCGTCTGCCGGTCCACAGGTATCTGCTTGCGCCGGTGCTGCTTCTCCTCCTCTGTGAACCACTCTGGCAGCTCTCCCTCATCCTCGTTGAAGGAATACCTGGGGAAGGGGACACAGTTGTGAGGGGGACATGGAGTCCCCACACCAATACATCTGCCACCCCCATGGCCTGTCTCCTGTTGGGAGACCGAGCGCTGCTCCCGCTCCAGCAACCGCAGCTGCACATACCTGTTGAAGGAGTCATCAATGAGGTCCCGTCTTGCCTTTTTGGAGGTGGCAATGACAGAGCCGAGCGCCAGGCCCTCTGCGTCCAGGACACGGGCTTTTTTCACTGCAGAGAATGGACAGATTAAAGCTTGGCTTATCTGCAAGCAGCCCGAGACACAGGGAGCAGCACGGAGCCCTGCCAGCCCACGTCTGACCCTGCCTCCTCAGCCTAAAGAGGGACTCGCATGGTATCACCGGGCACACATGGGTGCAGACAGCACCCCCCCACTCACCTGGGTTCTCAATGGGCACCACCTCGAAGCCACACGGCTCGACACGGCCCCGCTTCCTCCCCGCTGGTATCAGTGGCCTGCAGAGAGATTGATCAGGGCTGGGGTCCTCACCTCCCTGCTCTCCAGGACTGTGGAGAACATCCAAGCTGCCCTCCCCTCTCAGCCCTCACCTCTCCTCGTCACTGCTGCTGTCATCGTCGCTGCTCTGGTCATCCTGTGCTTTACCAGTGTCGGGTCCTGTGTCTGTGGCAGGTGGGGGCTCAGCTGGAGCTTCCTCCGGGGGTACCTCCTTCTTCTGCCCTTTCCCTGTTGCTTTGTCTGGGGAACAGGAACCGCTGGGTGAGAAAGGGTCAAGGCAGACCCCACTGCAGATTGTTAGTCTAGAGATCCAGCTCGTTAACACTCCACTAATAGCAGCTCATTAAATGATACAGGCTGGAAGCAGCTGCTCAGAGCAGCACCCCCATCATGGTTTGATCCAGTACCCAAGTCTGAGCCATGGGGCTGTCCCTCTGTGCCCCCCGCAGCGAAGCAGCCCCCCACTAACCTCTCTGAGACTCGCGCTGTTTCTCAGCCAACATCTGCGACTGCCCCAGCTCCAGGTCCTCGTCTGCATCGTCCTCGATGCCAGCAAAGGCATCCTGGGGACAGGGAGCAGCAGGTCAGGGGACACAGGGCAGACCTGAGCAGCTGCTGGGGCCGAGGCCACCCTGTCATTTCTGGTCCAGTGGGACTCACCTTCCCAAACCACAGGCTGGTCTGCCGTTCCTCCAGCACCGACTTCTCCTCCAGGGGCACCAGCAGGGGATTCTCCACTTCCTCCCCTTCCTCCTCCTCCTCCTCTTCCTTCTGCTTAAACTTTGCCCTGTGACGAACAGCAGCAGGATCAGCGTTCCCCAGCCAGGATGGGGTGTGTCCACTGTGGGACTCCGCAGCTGCTCCAAAGGAAGCCCCTGCCTCAGGAAAATCTCTCCCGGCTCTCACATCTTTGCACCCTTCTCTCGCTTTTCCCGCTCCAGACGGCGCTGACGGGCTTCTATCTCGAGCAATTCCTCTGGGTCCAGATCGCTGGCCAGGGACACATCATCCTCTTCCTCATTATCCGAGATATAAATGTCATCGTCTCCAGGTCCTACCTCCAGAAGGGCATCTGCGGATGCCATGTCTCCCCGGGTCACCTCGTTTAGCAGCTGCAAAGCAAGTGAGACAAGTCACTAGCTACAGCCCATCAGCCATGGGCCCACCACTGTCCATGTTGTGATGGCTCTAGGAGCCTGGCCTCCCCCTGCCCCACACACCGGGGTCCTGTGGATAGTTCGGAGGGAGAACATGCTGGTGTCACCATCATCAGCAATGGAGACACCAGGGAGGTCCATCTTCAGCTCCACACGCTCACGCTGCTTCCGCTGCTCCTTCAGGATCTTCTTCTTCTTTCTGGAGAAGGAGACAAAGGGATGAGGCCACACTGCCTCTCTCCGCACACACACACACAGAGCCCTGTGGCTCATCCACTGCCACACTGGTGCCAGATCTCCCTCAGCAGCACTATCACCGCCCTATGAGGGGCCACCAACCCTGAGACAAAGCGGGCCCATGCCAGGTTGGAACAGCTGCTTCACCTGCTCAGATGAGCAGACAACCCCAAGGACTCCGGACCCACAACCCTCACCCCTTGTCAACAGCAGGACAGGCTCTGACACTACCACCCTTTGTCCCCACGGCTGGAGCCCGCCTTGTGCTCTGCTGGCCTGGTGCTCCCTCATCTCTTCTCAGGTGAGATCTTTTTACCTCTTCAACTCTGCCAGCTCCTTGGCCTTCATTTCCGCCAACGCCAGCTCTACCTCCTCCTCTTCCTCTTTCACCACCTCATCAGGTGCAGCGCTCAGTGACGCTTTCTTCTCCTCCTTCTCCTCCTCTTTGCCTTCCTCCTCTTCACCGGAGCTCAGGCTGCCAAAAGGAAGGAGCTCAGACCATCTCTCCTGGTAGCAGGCCCATCCCACCACACTGGCGCTCTGGGGCAGCGCTGTTGTTCTTACTTGATATCCAGCTCCTTTGCCTGCTCTTTCAGCTTTTTGGCCAAGAAACGCCGTAACTTTGTCCTCCAGTTCAGCAGGGCTCTGTGCGGGAAGGCAGACTGTTAGAGACACCCATCAGGCCCAGCATAACGCCCTGTCCCAGTCCTACCTAGTACCTGAGCTCTTTGCGTCCCAGCACACGGATGTCTTTGCAGCACTGACGCAGCTCTTCCGTGGTGGAACTGTGATTCTCCAGCTCACCATCCCCCAGTGTGATCTAGAGAGAAGAGAGGCAAATTAATTAAGCGCGTATACTAAACTCCTTTCTTTGGTAAGGATAACCAACCTACAAAATAGGACAATGACCAGCTAAACTCCAGGCAGGCTCCTGCCCTGCCTCACCTCTCCCAAGAACATGATAAGGGCCATCGCTGGGGCAACCCAGCTCCCTCTTTTCATGGCTCTGTGCTCCTGGGGACATCTCGGAGGCCACCAAGGACCCCCTCACTCAGGCACTCACCTCGTTGGCCTTGGAGAGGAAGTCCACGGGGTTGGGAGCCTTGAGGAAGTCCATCAGGGTGAAGCGGTGATAGAGAGTTGTGTCGCCATCTGCGTAGCCTTCTGCCTACAGAAGGGAGGAGCTGCGTGAGCTGCAGCAGGGCGCAAAAGCAGCTTCAACCATCCCTAAGGGATGAACGATGTCACATAACTCGTGTCCCATTGCAGCCCATAAACACACCCACACGACTTCGGGATGAGGGCAAGTTACCAGCCCCAACCCACTCCACAGTGTTTCCCAGTCCCACCTCAGACTCGGAGAGGTGACAGTGACAGAGGTTTGTGTCAGCTCCATGCCCAGCTGAGGCCACTTGACGCAGCCTTTACTGCCCTATGCCCTAAAGACACATCACAAAGACACAAACCTAGTGGCCAACAATTGCAGGGAGGGTTTTACCGATCCATCCCCAGCTTCACAACTTGCATCACTGTTTCCCCATTGCTGCATAGCCTTCTAAGGTTTTAAACCTCCCCAAAACTAGCTCTTCCACCACTCTGCATCCCCACACCTTTAATTTTCCTGCGCAACTTTGCTTATTATCTCTTAGTGCCCAATCCGCAGCCCCTTTAGTGTGTGTTTGGCCTTGCTGCCCAGCAAAGCAAGCTCATACCTTTGGTTTCTTTTTGCTGACCAGCTCACTAACAGACTTAGTCTGAACCTCCACCTCCTTGAAGGCGTATTTTGGGTCAAAGAACTTGTTATCGATTTTGTCTGGAGCCTGATAACCTGGGATAGAGGAATCAGAGCTATGAGCAGGTTTTTTCCAGCCCCATCCCAGCGGCTGCAGGTCCCTCCAGGCTGCTCACCCTGGCACACCACAAAGATCTCAGCAGACTCGTTGCGGGAGGCTTGGGGCTTGGTGGCCTGGACCTTGTTGAAGAACTGCTGGAAGATCCAGAGAAGTGGCTGGTAGTCCCGGGAACGGAAAACCTTGGTGATGAACCAGCCACCTTTGCAGAGAAATTCGCAGGCCAGTTTCAGGGCCATGAGGGTCAGGTTGGCTGAAGGGAGAGAGAAGTGCAGTCAGCGGTTGTCACCGCCCCCACCGCCCAGTTCCCCGTCCCATAGCATACCCCACTGCCACCCTGCCCTGGCAGGGTATGAGATGTGCCTGCCCTTGTACCCTCCCAGACTGTGCCGGGCCACGGGCATGCCCCACCTTGGGAATAGGCATCATGCACCCAGCTGGCTCCCACATTGGGTGCTCCATCGTTCAGCACCACGTCCACCTTCCACGTCTGCAACTCCTTCCGCAGGGCCTGAGAGATGGACGCAGACGTTAGTCCTACTAACCCCGCTGCAAGGATCAACAGGCAGCTTAGCTCAGTCCCCTGCCACGGTCCTACCAGACCAGTGCGTGATGCTCGGAGCAGGGGAGACAGGTTCATACCTGGCGGCACTTCTCAGTGGTGATGTCTTCCTGCAGTGTCACCACGTTGGGAATAGGCTTGATGGGGACCAAGTCCACTCCTGGTATAAAGAGGAGAGATAAAAACCACAACCCTTCAAAAACATGCACCAGCCCACCCTACGTGGCTTCCCCACCCGCCCTCTCTTCCCACCAGGATCCCCAGTCCAGGATCCCCTTTCTTTGTCCACATCCAGGGACTGTAGTGGAGGTCCCTGTCCCCAGCCTGCTCCTGTCCCATCACTCACCAATGATCAAGCTGGAAACCGGCATGAATTTGGAAGCCACCTGCAGCCTAGAAAGAACAGAGAGGAACAAAGCTACAGCAGGATCCCAGCAGAGCCCCCAGCCTTGGACTGTGCTGACAGGGGACTGGGATCAGGTTTGGCATCAAGGATGGAGGCTGACATGAGTCACCACAACAGAAAACACAAAAACCACTTCATAACGATGTCCCAGGATAGCTGGTGGCACCGGGCTGTGACTTGGGTCCCTGACACCACTCACCACCCGCCGGGGGCTGCACACAGGTCCAGCAGTGCCCGGGCCTTCTGCAGGAACTGGAACTTCCTATTCAGCTGGAGAAGCTTGAAGGAGGAGCGGGAGCGAAAGCCTGCGGAGGGAGAGCTGCGGGTTACGAATCTCCAGGGTCAGGAGTTCATGGGGCTGCAGCCCCCCCGTCCCGCAGCGAGCGGACAGGCCCCTCACCCGTCTCCTTGGCCAAGTGGTAGAACTTGTCCCTTCGGCTCTTGCCCAATTTGCTTTTCTTGCCCATGGTGGCGGGGGTCGGGCCCCTCCGCGGGGTCGGGCCCTGCTGTCAGCCGCCGGCACGGCCCTGAGGGTGGAAAACAGTCGGCGTGAGCTCGGGGAGGAGGGGAGGGACGGGCCCGGTGTCCCCCCACAACCCGCACAGGCAAACCCCTGCCTCCCCTCAGGGCTC
>VXBH01007266.1:33735-53587 GCA_013400035.1 Rynchops niger
GCCGTGCTGCCGCGGGGCTCTGCTGGGCCTGGATCTGTTCGCGGCCTGGCGGTCGCCGTGACTCGGCGGGTCTCGCCGAGAGGGCAGGGGCCGACCGGGGTTTGGGGCAAGGCTTGGGGAGTGCGGGACGAGGCTCCGGGAGGGGGTTAGGGAGGAGGTGGGGATGGTGGGACCCGCGGGGGAACCGGCGCTTGGCGGCTGTTGTTGGGCACCGGCCCCAGGGAGGCAGAAGGTGGGTGGGAGGGAAAAACGGTGACCCAGGACCTGACCCGGGGAGATCGGGGCGGGACATGGGGACTAGAGGGTCAGCACGGAGACTGACTGAGGGTAGAGATTGTTTTCGAGGTGTCCGGTAGAACGGGTGGCCCCTGGGAGTAAGGCCGGTGCTGCTGAGCTCTGCTCTCTCACAGATGGAGATGGATGATGGGAAAGGAGGCACAGGGCTCCGGCAGTACTACCTTTCCAAGATCGAGGAGCTGCAGGTGAGCCAGTCCTAGCTGCGCAGGAGATGCTCAGCTGGCCTTCCCCGGCATGGCACCGTCGTGGTTCCAGCCAGGGCTGTGCGGCCATGTCCCTGCGCTTGCCTTGAGAGTGTCCACAGCCTTTTTTGTGCTGCAGGTGTCCTGTTCTGGGGTGCAAGGAGGAAGCAGTGTTCCAGGGTGGGAGCTACAAGCAGGTCCCAACCTTTGGGTGGTGGGGGTGTATGAGATGAGTCTCAATCCTACGAGCTGACAGCACTGCTGTGTGTGTGTGAGGTGTTGCCCAGCCCTTGGCAGTGCGGTTCGGCTGGCCAAGTCCTGTTGGGAAGGGCTGCCCCCCTCCGGGGCCCTGTCTGAAGACGAAGGCCATTGTGCTAGTGCCCACACTCAGCTGATGCGAGCGCTCCACGGGATGCTGAGGACCCAGCGAAGCTTTTCTCCCAACAGCTCATCGTGAACGAGAAGAGCCAGAATCTGAGGCGCCTGCAAGCGCAGAGAAATGAGTTGAACGCTAAAGGTACGGTTCAGCTCCTCTCGTCTTCCTTGCCCAGGGCTGTGGGGCTGGTCTTACCTGCTGGGCTGGTGGCTCCTGGCTCAGTTGCCGACGACTGTGGCCAGTTCTGCCCATCTGTTGTGGGTCAGGGCACAGGTGCCTGTGGCTGGTGCTCATGTCTCCCTCTCTTCAGTGCGCCTGCTGCGGGAGGAGCTGCAGCTGCTGCAGGAGCAGGGCTCCTACGTGGGAGAAGTGGTGAGAGCCATGGACAAGAAGAAAGTGCTTGTCAAGGTACAAGGCTGAGCTGTTCCGAGGATGACTGGGGCTGGGGCAGAGCCGGGTGGGACGGACAGACCTTCCATTTGACCCCACAGGGGTTGGAGCAAGCGTGAGCACAAGCTTTGGGAGGATTTAACAACTAAAAGACGTGAAGTGAGAGGTCTTTCTCCAGAGGAACAGGTCGCAGCAGCTCTCCTGGGCCCAAACCTTCCCTAGGCTGGTGGGATGGGCTTCCTGGGCACAGGGAAGGCCGCAGAGTGTTTGGCAGTGGCTGAGCTCTCTGGCTCCTTCCTCCTGCTTGGAGCAGCCAGTGTGGATATCGGGCGCATGACAGGGTACTTGTCAGAAATAACTCTGACGTTGGCAACTGCTGCTTTCCAGGTGCACCCGGAGGGAAAGTTTGTGGTGGACGTGGACAAGAACATTGACATTAATGACGTGAGTGTCCTGGGGACGTGACTGCTCCCTCCGGGCAGCCTTGTGCTGCCTGTCCCTTTCCCAGCTGCGGGGATGCTGAGCTCCCCTCTGCTCTTTCTGCAGGTGACCCCGAACTGCCGCGTGGCTCTGCGCAACGACAGCTACACACTGCACAAGATCCTGCCCAACAAAGTGGATCCTCTGGTGTCCCTGATGATGGTGGAGAAGGTTCCGGATTCCACTTACGAGATGATTGGGGGCTTGGACAAGCAGATAAAGGAGATCAAGGAAGTGATCGAGCTGCCGGTCAAGCACCCTGAGCTTTTTGAGGCGCTGGGGATCGCCCAGCCCAAGGCAAGTGCTGCTGCTGTGGGTGTGCAGGTGGGGGTCAGCATTCAGGGGTGCTGTGGCGCCATTGTAATGCTGCTTCCGTCACCCCTGGGAGTGTCCCCGTGTCTCCTATCATGATGTGGCTGCCCATGCAGGCAGGGACAGGAGTGCTGAGGTCTCCCCGTGGCCATTGCAGGGTGTGCTGCTCTATGGACCCCCCGGCACAGGCAAGACGTTGCTGGCCAGGGCTGTGGCCCACCACACCGACTGCACCTTCATCCGCGTCTCAGGCTCCGAGCTGGTGCAGAAGTTCATCGGTGAAGGTAAAATGGTGTAGGGAGAGGTGGCTGCTTGTGCCAGCGCCCCAGCGAGGGCTTTCGCGGTGCTGGGTGGCCTCAGGAGTGGCCTCTTAACGTGGCGTCTGGGGCAGACAGCAGCGCTGGGGCTGTGTCGAGCTGTGCGCGGTGCCAGGGCTCAGCCACCTCTGCTCCCCGCAGGCGCCCGCATGGTGCGGGAGCTGTTTGTGATGGCCCGGGAACATGCTCCCTCCATCATCTTCATGGACGAGATCGACTCCATCGGCTCCTCCCGCCTGGAGGGGGGCTCTGGCGGGGACAGTGAGGTGCAGCGCACGATGCTGGAGCTCCTCAACCAGCTCGATGGCTTTGAGGCCACCAAAAACATCAAGGTAGGAGGGTGCCATCTCTGGCTGGGGACAGGGCAGCGTCCTGCCAGCCCCGTGGTGGCAGTGGGGTGCCTGGCGTGGTGACAGTTGCTCTCATGCAGGTGATCATGGCCACGAACCGGATCGACATCCTGGACTCGGCTCTGCTGCGCCCTGGCCGCATCGACAGGAAGATCGAGTTCCCCCCTCCCAACGAGGAGGTAGGTGGGGTGCCCCATGGCGAGCCCCGTCTCTCCCTTGGTCCCCCGCTGTCCTGCTCCTCTCCCTGGGGGGAGCAGGCTGATCCCAGCTCTCTCTGGGAGCGAGTCCTGTGACTGCAGCCCTCTTCTCGCTGCTCTCCTCCAGGCCCGCCTGGACATCCTGAAGATCCACTCCCGGAAAATGAACCTGACACGGGGCATCAACCTACGGAAGATCGCGGAGCTGATGCCAGGGGCATCGGGCGCGGAAGTGAAGGTGAGCTGGGGCCACCGCGGCAGTGCCGGGGCTGGGAGAAGGGCAACAGTGGGTGACGTCCTTGTCCCTTGCAGGGGGTGTGCACAGAAGCTGGCATGTACGCGCTGAGGGAGAGGCGGGTGCACGTCACCCAAGAAGACTTCGAAATGGCTGTTGCTAAGGTAAGTGCCGTGGGGGGAGGCAAAGGAGGGGCTGCTGGTGGGCTCCTTGCAGAACAGGGAGCTGTCAGTGGGCCATAACCTGTCCTGGGCAGCATCTGCCAGGACCTGGGAGCTGCGAAGCGGGTCGCCTCTGGGGACAACCAAGGGGTTTGTCCCCATGTGTGCGGTGTGGAAGAGGCTGGGGAGGTGGTGGAGGCCTTTCCTAGCCAGATCCTGCTTGGAGATGGCGGCTGCAGGGCTGAAGTTTTCAGGCTCTTTTTTGGAGTTATTAGCACCCAAATGGGGGCTGCACGCTGGGAACCAGCTGTCTCCTCCTCCTCCTCCCTGCCCAGGTGATGCAGAAGGACAGCGAGAAGAACATGTCCATCAAGAAGCTGTGGAAGTAACGGTGAGGCTGGGGCTGCTCCTCGCGCTGCGTTGTCTCTAATAAAGTGCTGCTATGGCCATGCCTGTGCGCCCATGTGGGGAAAGGAGGGGTGCGGGGGGGAGCTGCAGAACACCAGCGCACACACACAGAGCTGCTGCTAACTGGTTTTATTAGAAAATATCCAAAATAGACAAAAAAATGGTTACACAAGACGCAGAGCAGGCACCCCTGAGCCGTCCACCCTGGGAATATGTAAACGCCCCCCCTCCCCTCTGCCTGCAACCGCCCGGGGGCCAGAGAAGCCTGCAGGCAGGGGGGCAGCGGGGTTAAGGCTTGAGAGTGGGTCCGGCGGGTGGTAGCACCGTCCCCTCAGCCCAGCACTATGGTCCCCTCGCTCCCCCCTATCTCCAGTTCTCTCTGGTGCGATGCGCTCAGAGCCCCCCTGACCCCGCTGCCCGCAGGCTCCCGGGGGCAGAGCTGCCCGCCCCGGCTTACAAGATGAGTCGCTAATTATGTAAAACAGCTGGGGGGGGGGAATAATCAACTGATTGTCAAAAACTTAACGCTAAAAAACTTGGTTACATACAAAAAGAACAGCTTGGGCCGAGCCAGCCCTCTGAGAACACCACGAACCACTGCATAGATTGAGGCAATGAGTGCAGTTAGAGGAACTCAATATATTAATCAAATACAAACCCACTGTACAAAACGCTTCCTTTTTTTTTTTTTTCCTTTTTTTTTTTTTTTTTTTTTTTTTTTTATAAAACCTGTTCACAAAAATAGTGCAAAACGTCGGGCACCAGCGGCAGGGGAAAGGGCTGGCTGGCGTTTGGAATGACACACAAAAAAAAACCCTTTGGTTGAAGAGGGGCAGGACAGGGCCTGCCGTGGCGGCGGCTGGGCTCAGGGAGCGCAGGCAGCACCTCCCCGCTCGGCCCCGGTAGCTTTTCCCTGCTGGGGGGCAGCATCTCCAGGAGGGGAGCGAGCAGGAGGGGTGGTAGGTGCTACGGGGAAAGAGGCGAACGGCACGATGCAAAAGCAGGAGGCGTTAACGCAGCAGAAAAGCTGCAGCGGGACTTTACGGGGTTGGGGGGGGGGGGAACCAGGGGACCCTCCGCTGTCCTCTGCCCTGGGGCTAGAGCTTCCCAGCCGAGGGGAGCCCGGGGGGGGCTAGTGGCTCCGAATCCCTCCAGGCACGTAGGGTTTGTGCAAGTGCTGTATTTTGATTCCAGTAAGAAGTACCGTCAGGCTCAGGCAGCAGGGAGAGGAGAAGGAGCTCCCGAGCCCCCGCCGGCCCCTTAGGTGAGGCGGATCCCGAGCACTTGTTCCAGTTCCTGCCGGCGCTGCTGGACCTGGAGGAGATGGGAGCAGTCAGGCAGGGAGAGAGGCTGCCACCCCAACCCCCTGCAGCACCCCACCAGCACGGCACGGAGCCCACCTTGGCGAAGATGTGTCTGCCCACAGCCTCCTGCGCCCAGGGCTGCTGGTAGAACTCGGCTCGCCGCTCCTCCTCGGGGTTCCCGATCACGTCCGTTATGATCTGAGCAAAGAACGGGGTTGGGGGGGAACACGGGGTGAGCGCCAGGGCGTAGACCCCCCCCAGCTCCCAGCCTCAGGGTCTCAAACTAGAAAAGGGGAGATTGAGATGAGATCTGAGGAAGAAATTGTTTGCTGTGAGGGGGGTGAGGCCCTGGCCCAGGTTGCCCAGAGAAGCTGTGGCTGCCCCATCCCTGGAGGGGTTCAAGGCCAGGTTGGACGGGGCTTGGAGCAACCTGGGCTGGTGGGAGGTGTCCCTGCCCAGGGCAGGGGGTGGGACTGGGTGGGCTTTAAGGTCCCTTCCAACCCAAACCATTCTCTGATTCACCTTGAGGTCCCTCCTCTGGGATTTGATCCATTCCTGGATGAAATCCTGCGGGTTGTTGCTGAAGCTCAGCATGAAATCACGCTGCGTCTTCAGCTGGTTGATGGATTCGATGGTCTCGTGGATCTAGGGAGATGACAAGGGGTGAGAGGCAGCTGTGTCCCCTCAGGAACAGGACACTGAGCTCCCCCCAGCTCTGCGATGCAGCCTTGAAGTGCCACCCTGCTGCCAGGCAGGGCTGCCCCCCTCGCGGGTGTCCCCGCACCTTGGCATCCAGGGAGGCGATCTCCTGCTGGTTGGTGGTGGAAGCCAGGAAGTTGCTCATCTGAGCTTTCAGGGGATCATCCACCTCCACATCGATGTCATAGCAGGCGGTCTTCTTCTGGTCATTGGGGTCCACGCTGTGAAGAAACGGGACGTTAGAGGGGGACTTCTGCAGCCTCCACCCTGCTGTAGGGGTGGATCGACTCCCCTGACAGCAACACGAGCACCCCTCAAGAAACGCCCAAATTTGTTTGGCTGATTCTTCCCCTCCCAAGTGATGTGCGCTCACTCCTGCTTTGGGTTGAAGGCCTTGTAGCCCCTACAGGTACTCGCCCTCCCCTCCTGCACCCTGAGGGGAGGTAACCCTGCCCCCTCTACCCCCCTGAATCCCCCAGCCCTGCCCAGCACGCCCTCCACCCCTACCTGATGGTGTGGTTGATGATGATGGGATCCGGGTGCTGCAGGAGCCCCGCCAGCTTCATGGGGATCTCAGAGAAGCGCATGCGGACGCAGTTAAAGATCTGGAGGGGCAAAGCAGAGCGTTTGCTGTCCGTGGCAGGGGCTCCTTCCACCTGCCACAGAAAGTCAGGCAGGAGGCGGGGGGCACTTGCCCAGGTTTGTGCATGGCAAGCTGATGGGTGCAAGCTAAAGCCTGGGGAAGAGGCATCAATGGAGACTGGGCATTCTGGAGTGCCTGTTTTGGAGCCAGAAAAAATGCTTTTTCTGGCCTCACTGGAGGTGGGGAGGGTGCTCTCCTCCCAGCAAAGCGTGCTGGTGCCGCGGGGCGAGGGCTGACCTGGCGGAAGTAGCGGTTGCAGTTGATGTACTCCTTCTCGTGACTGTCCTGCAGCTTGTTGTGCTTGATGTAGAGCCAGAGCGCCTGCATGATGCTGGCGCGGGTCTGGGTGTGCACCCCGAGCAGGCGAGCCAGGCGAGGGTCCAGTTTGTACTGTGGTGGCTGCGGGGACAGGCAGGATGAAGGGGGTCTGGCATTAGGAAGGGCCCCTCCAGGGGGCATCCTGCCCCACACAGCCCTCGTGTCACACACTTGTGTCACTGCAGGCTGCAAGGAGCTCTCTGTGCCCCTTTCCACCCCCACAGCTCCCAAAATAGCCTCGTATTAAGGCTCTGCCCCAACCCAGGCCCGTTTGCCCTCCCCGCACAGACGAGCCGTGCTGGAGGAAGGGCAGCAGGACACGACCAGCACCTGCAGAGCCCCGCGGCCCCTACCTGGTGATCCAGCATGAGCAGCAAAGTGCATTTCACATTGACGTCGCCGGGACGCTTCACTTGGAAGCCATCAGTCTCCTGGGTTGTGGGCAGCCGGTGCCACTACGAGAGATCAAGGGGACACCGGTCAACTCCAGGACTGTGACAAGCCACCCGCTAACAGGCTTCGCCTCCGCAGCCAGGGGCAGAGAGAGCCAGTGCTCGGGCTCTGCGCAGGGGTCGAGCAGAGGCAGGCAGCCCAGATCCCACCCCTGGGTGTCTGACCCCAGTGGGCTTCAGCCGAGAGCCCACCCGGTCCCAAAAGATACAGCTTGGTGCGCTCCAGCCCAGAGGTGGAGGGGAGTTTGGATGGGCTGGAGGAGTTACAGCACTTGACGTCGAGGGCTCAAACAGCTCCTGGAGTCCATGTGGGATCAATCCTGCCACAGCCAGCGCAGGGGCTGGGCATCTGAGCTGCTCTCACAAACCACCCCACGCGTGAAGGGGATTCACCCCCACCGCAGCAGGCACCACCACAGAAACAAGCAGTTCTCGGGGTGAAAAGCATGAGCTGGGCGCAGGGAAAGCCTGCTGCAGGCAGGAGCACCCCAAAAAAGGTCTGGCCCCACTCGCAGGCAGTGCTTAGTCTCCCCGAGGACCTTCCAGCCAGGCAATGGGGGCTGGGAGGCAACAGGGGAGACTCTTCCCCCCGGCTTGGTGCTGGGAGGCACAGATGAGCCTTTCTGTGGCATCGTCACCTGCGTTGGGCCTCGTATTTCCAAATCTGTGGGGCCTGGAGCTGCCCAAGCCGCCTCTAGGAGCCATGTCCTCGCTGTAGCCCCGCACATCTCGTCTCTAGCTGCCTACCTGGGGGCATGAGGGGGTTAAAAGCCGAGCGGGCAGCAGCTGGAGCCCAGTCACTCAGGCCACCAGCCAGCACCAGGGAGGAAAACACAGCTGTAAACTTGAGCCTGGAAATCCCGGCAGCGTGGTTCCCCTGGGAAGGCTCCGCACCGAGCCCCACCACCCAAAAGCTCCTTGCTCAAGCCCCTCTCGGAGCGGGACAGGCGCCGGGCTGGGAGCTGAGTTCCGCAGGCTAAGCTGCGGGACCACCTCCCATCGCCCGCTGGGGCTAACAGCTCTCCCCACCCTGCCCCGGGTGCGGAGCCAGCCCCGCAGCGCCGCCGGGAGCCTCCCGTCTCACCTCTACCAGATGGTTGTCCGGCCCGTACAGCTCTTTGTCCAGCTCAATGACGAGGCTCTTAAAAAAGGAGGAAAACTTCCTCTTCTGCTTGCTCGGCTGCAAAACAGAGCGGGAGAGGCTTGGCCTGACACCACCGGCCACAGAGGCAGCCCCAGCCCAAACACCGCCTTCAGCACCCAGAAGGCCGTATCCAGCCCAGCCGCGCTCTCAGCACAGAGCACTGTGTTCCTCCCACAGCCGGCTCATCCCTGCCCGTGTTCCTTACGTCTTCCAGCAGTTTGCCCTCCACACGGAGCTCCCAGGAGGCCACTCGCTCACCACCCTCCCCTTCTTCTTTGGCTGGGGTGAAAGTGTTGGAGATGTAAATCCTCAGCTTCCGCTTTTGCTGTGGGATAGGAAAACAGAAGGGGGGGGATGCTTGGAGTGAGAGGGCGGCTGGGCAGCACCCACCTCGTACGCCCCCAATCCCGCCCAGCTGCTCGCCACCCTGGCCAGCCAGGGCTGCCACGCACCGTCAGCGGTTTCTTAATGGCCTCCTGAATCTCCATCCTCTTCCGAGCGATGGTTTGGTCCAGCTTGCGCTCAAAGGCGAGGAGGTCCATGTACGCCTGGGATTCTGGGACCAGTTCCCGGATCTGTCCAACAGAAACGATCAGTCCCTTCCGCGCTAGGACGGGGCTGTGTCCCCCACACCAGCCCCAGCAACGCTACTGGTGCTGGGCTGACATGCCGAGGAGTCACCAAGTGACAAGTGTGGCACGACAGCACCGATTTCTCATTTTAAATGAAGGCTACAGCCTCGCAAACCTCTCCTCAAAGCACAGAGCTGTACCGCAGACCTCAGTTTGGAGCCTGCCACCATGCTCAGCAGCCCGCCCGGTGTCACAGGCAGGTAATGGATTGTTACGGGGGACTCCTGGGAGAGGCTTAGGGTCCTCCTGGGGTCTCTATCCCAAGCCACTGCTGCTCCTCGCTTGCTCAAAGTCCCGCTTGTCCAATTTGTGTGCACCCCAAACCTCTCCTGCCACCCCAGCGGAAGAGACAGAAATCTTCCAGGGTGGTTTGGGACGGAGCAGAAGTGCCCGGCAGGTGGGAGGCAGCTCAGCGAGATCCTCCTCCTCCTCCTCCTTGTGGGGACCTCACCACCCCGGCTGCCCTGGGAAGGCAGCAGGGATTCACCACCTCCCTCCAGCAGCTCGGCTCCTTCCCCACACACCGAGGCAGCACTCACCCTCTGCGGCAGGACCTTGTCGGCCATCTTCCTCCTCTTCACCCTGCAAAAAGCACACAGACGGGCAAAAAAAATAATATTATACTGCAGCTCTCGCATGACATCTTGCTGCCTGCCCAGTGGGAGGCTGCTGCACAGCCGGCGCTCCGGCAGCAGCAGGTCTCAGGGGACAACACCAAGCTCTGCTTGTACGCCAGGAACCCAGTGGCTCTTTTGGCCCCATCTGGGCCACAAATGGGGCCAGGCTGCAGGGAGGGGAGTCACAGCGGCGATGCCAGCTGTATGCCACGTGGATGGCTCGGTCTGAGCCAGGTGTCGAGGCTCCCGCTGCAGCGAACAGGTCTCTGGGGGTGCAGGTCCGCTTTCGGAGCTGCTCTGGGTGGCAGGGACTTTCAACTTGCAGAATTAAAAAGAAGGTCTGTAAGAGCTCCTGGAGCACAAGACCTTGGCTCGGTGCCAGAAAGCAGATGCGTAAGAGAATATATCCCTGTGGGCAAGCCAAGGTGACTCCAGGGGGGAAGGTGCTGGGTGTCTGAAGCCCATCACCAGGGAAGGAAATGCAGTCCCTGGGTTCAGTTTGTGTTGCCGCTGCTGCTTGCTGAAGGTGCTGCAGGACAGGAGCAAGGAGAAGGTGGCGCAAGCTGCGGCTGCAGGCGTGCTCCTGTCTGCAGGACAACGTTCCTCAGCTTCCTCTCTGGAAATGGCCATTACATCCTCCCAGTGCTACAAACCAAAGCCCAGTTCCAGGAACTCACTTAAAAACAGCTTAAAACAAATCAACCTTGTCACAGCGGGGCCAAAATCATCGTGGGGAGAGGAAGCAGAGCGGCTTCTAGAGCCGCAGAACGGCTGCAGCCTTGCTTGGAGCCATTTTAGCTCAGTCAGACCCCAGGGCCCGGGGCTCTCCTCCCACCCCGCAGGCTGCAGGCGCCCCGTCAGCCGAGCCCACCTCGATGCCCCACTAAATTCATGCTCGACGCCTGGATGAACAGGGAAACACTCTCCTCCCATTCTGCTGCGCATCTGAGAGACAGGGCAGACTCCAGCAGGCAAAGGGACTGAGGAGAAGGATCTGGGGGTCCTGGTAGACAGCAAATTATCCATGAGCAAGCAATGTGCCCTTGTTGCCAAAAAGGCCAATGGAATCCTGGGCTGCATAGNCACAAGTTGGAACACGGGAAGTTCCATTCAAATACACGGAAGAACTTCTTTACGGTGAGGGTGACAGAGCCCTGGCACAGGCTGCCCAGGGAGGGTGTGGAGTCCCTTCTCTGGAGATTTTCAAGACCTGCCTGGATGCAGCCCTGAGTGATGTGCTCTGGGCAATCCTGCTTTAGCCGGGGAGTGGGACCAGATGATCTCTAGAGGTCCCTTCCAACTCTGAAGATTCCGTGAAGGGACGCCCCTTTCCTTGGGCAACATGTGAAGCAGTGGGGCAGCAAACGCGGGCATTCGTTCGTGCTGCCATCACGAGGTTGCCAAGGTACGCTGGCTGCCCCACGGCTGCTGGCGCAGGAGGAGAGGTCAGGAGGGCAGCCCTAGCTAAGAAGGAGAGTCACAGCACTCCTTTGAGCTCTTCTCACTGCATTAAATGCTTCCTGAAGGGTTTGGCTACCCCGTTAGCAGCTGGCAGTTCCTGATCCCTTGATCCGCAGCCAGCCGGGAGCAAGGATGCTCGAACAGCCGAGCATGGCTGATCCTAGGCAGCCAGCCCCCGGGAATGACACCGCAGATTTATCCAGTTGCTGACGTCCTTGCTCGGTGGCGAGCTGCCCCTCATCCTTAACCCCCAGCTTACTCTGGAGCACCGAAGGGATGCGCAGACACTGTGCAGAGGCTGTGACTCCCTGCAGAGGGATCAAGGAGCCAACCGAGCTCTCAGCCGCCGGCCCCGCTACTCATCCAGGGCAGGAACAGGACCCGAGTATCCATTAGGACCAAGGGACCCTGCCCTGAGAGACAGCCTGCAGTAATCAAGAAGCCCTCGTGGAAATCAGAAACTGAGCGCAGGGATTAGCAGCGTTGTAAACAAGTGAGGAGCTGCTGGCAGAGCCCTGCGGCTCACTGAGACCAGCGCCAACAAACAGTCCTGCTGAGATGGCAGCTCCGGGAAGTGTCTCCTCAACCTGCCACCCCCGTCCCCTCTTTCCACCTGCGCCTGTACCTGCCAGAGCCAGCAGCAACCCCTGTGAGAAGAGGAAAGAACTCAAGGAGCTGGTGCTGGGGCTTCTGACAAGCACGAACGCATGCAGTGAGGCTTTTCGGTTACTGGCGTGGAGACCAGAGTGCAGGGAAACTGTGAGCCCAGTGATCTTTGCCCCCATCATCACAAAACATCCCAGCCCCGAGCTCTGGCAGGTTCCTCGCTGCCAGCGGTGCCAGCTGGGGGGACGTTGCAGAAGAGCCCTGCCGGCTTCCACCCCGCCACGGGCAGCTCGCCCCTCTGCAGCGGGGCAGGGAGCTGTGGGTTCCAACTGGGACCCGGCGGGTCAAACCGCCCCCCTCCAGCCTGCCGTGGGTGTCCGTCCTGCAGCAGGAGGGTGCCGCCCCCTTACCCTCTCCTCTGGGTGGCCAGCGGCGGCTGTGCCTGGGGGGTCAGCAGGCGCTTCCTGAAGGGGTCCATCATTGACTGGGGCAGGCCAGGTCTCATCGGGGAGGCTGCTCCATAGGGGGGAGCTCCTGGTGGTCCCACCTGCAGCCCTGCCATGGGCATCCGGCCGCCGGGCGGCATCCCGGGGCGCTAGGAAGGAAAAGAAGAAGAGTGTATGTTAAACACTGCCATGCGAGGGAGCCCCACCTTTGCTGGGGACCAGCGGATGCCATCTGCCCTCTCGCTTCTTCCTCAGGAGAGACTTCCGAGGCTGTAACCTGCCCCGAGGTGCGGGTGAGGGACGAGGCAGGGAGGAGGGAAGGACATCAGGAGCTGCAGCCCTCCTTGCTGCAGGAAGAGTGATGGGAAAGCAGAACTAGGATGAGCAGAAGCCGCTGACCGCAGGGGAAGCCCAGCTTGCCAGCCGGCATGGAGCCGAAGCCACGTGTGGCCCCAAGCCACCGCCATGCAGCAGGAGACATTGGACCTGGAGGAGGGTCACTGCCTGCAAAGCCATCCCCCCTGGGGACATCAGGGGCTGTGGCGTGGGTTGTGCCGTGGGTTCCTCTCCGGAAAGCGTCAGTGCTGGCAGATGCAATGCCTGGGAGGGGAGCGGGGCAATCCCACTTCCTAACAGCACCGGTCACAAGGCCGGCAGGCAGGAAGCCGAGCTCCTGGGCGCAAGGGATGGAGGCAGGAGCTCACTCCCTGCCAGCATGACAGCCCCTGTCCTTCCCCTTCCAGGGACCCAGAAAGGCCATTTCCAAGCCACGACAGGATACCTAACAGCTCCCGCAAGGGGTCCCAACCCAGGGCAGCACTCACAGCCCCTCCCCATCCCCTAAAGCAGAGCAGCTCGGCAAGACAGCACCTGCACTGCTGGCTCGCAGGTGCCACCAGGTCTAAACCCCATGCAGCCCCCCAGGACCCCCAACAATTGGTCACAGCACCCCACCACGATCCACTGGCCACCCCTACATGCTCCAGCCTGCTTCACTGGCGGCCTGAGCCAACAGCCTCCCAGGATCCTTTGATCCTCAAGCTGCGCACCGCCAAGATGCGAGGCTGGGAGAGCCACCAAGCCAGCAGAGCAACATTTCTCCCCTGCCGCAGGCTCCTCGACGTGCCAGGACATCCCCCATGGCTCCCCTCCCACAGCCCTGCGAGCGGAGCTGGGGCACACGGCCGTGCTGCAGAAGCTAACAAAGCTGCCTCGTTATCCCAAAGGAGCCTGGCAAGGCGATGCCGCGGGGCTGATGAGCTTATCTGCATATGGGCATTAATTTCAGTGTTAAGCCCAGGTATGGGAGGGCTGGGAGCAGCTGGAGCCTGCTTGTCCTCCACAGCTTTTACGGGCAGGCTCAGACTTAGGTGGGGGTTGGTTTGATGGCAGCTGGAAGCAAAACACACTCACATCGTCCCCAAAATGCTGGTAAACGCAAAAATCAAGAGCTCAAGTTGCTCCCGCTCTGGAGCCTGAGGCCACAGGTATCTCTGCAAGCAGGAGATGCTGAAAACATACCAAGCGCCGCATCGAGAAGCGTTTTGCAGCCGGGAGTTCGAGCAGCAGCAGGGCACAGGATTAGTGCCGCACGTGGAAGTTCAAACACACGCACACAAAGCGCGAGCAGAGCACGTTTCCCAACCAAATGCTGTCTCTGCCTTTGCACAGCCTTCCTTCAAAGCAGTGCTTCCAGAGCCTGAGCTCGCTAACCTGCCCTTGCCACAGGGCAGGAGCCTGTTTCTGCCTCCTAACGGCCCCCAGATGTTTCTCTCCTTTTGATCGGCCACATTTGCGCAACTCCCCGGGACAAGCGGGACTGCACCGGCATCGCCAAGAGCCAACCGCGGCCAGCAGCACCTCCTCCATTGCCAAAAATCACAAAGCGAGAACTGTTTCTCTGGGTTTATCAAGAAATCCTCTGTGGAGAAGGCAGCATCGAGATCCACGCCCTTTGCAAAATTAAAAAACACAGGCAGTGGGTAAATACTGCTTGCCAGCGCAGCATGGCTACGAGAGGACTGTGGTCTCATAACCTGACTCACCTACGAGGGCTCCTGGAGAACAGATAAGCCGTGAGAAGAGGCTGTGAAACTTTCCATCAGGAATCGGAGAGCCCCAGGAAAAGCTGCATCGTGCCGAAGCTGCACACAGTCACCTGCAGCTCCCTTCAGCCATCAGGAGCACGGAGAAGGCAGACAGCTGTCAAGGAAACCCTCACCCCTGCGCGTTTCTCAAGCCCATGCAGGAGACCACAATCAGTGCCATGGGGAAACTGGTCTGTGGTCAGGCAGGTTCCCTATGTGACAACATATGACAACACAACTCCTTCCCAAAGCATGCAGACAGAGGAAAGCCGCCAGCAGCTTGCTTGGATTAAGAGGTGACGTGGCCACGACCAGCTCCCGTCCTTCGGCCAGGGTAGCTCTCACCACCACCATGCCCCAAGGTCTCTCCTATCTCCTTCTGCCACTCCACGGGTCACATTTCTGATCTGTCCCTGAAAGGAGAGATTTGGAAGCTGGCTGAAGTCTGCTGAGAAAGTCTTTGACTCCTCCACATAAGCGAGAGCACCTTGTCCAAGGTCTCCCATGTGTCCATCTGCTCTTTGGAAGGCGAGAGACTGCTCGGTTGCAAGAAGAGGAGAAAATTCTGTTGGCAGGGAGAGTTCAGTGCAAGGATGAACGGATCTGTCACACTTAAGACTCTAACGCCACCTCCCTCCACAAACATCTGAGAACCATCAGCCACAGTTAAGCTGCCGGGGGAGCGAGCTCCAGCCCACCAGGGACCTGCATTTGATCACTTGGACGAGCAAAAAAGAGGCAAGGCAGAATCCTCCACACGGATGGGTTTTTCCCCCCCTCCCCGCTCAGTTTACTCTCAAGATTTGCAAATTGCTAACAGAGAAGCCTTTTGGCAAAGCAGGGCCAGCCTCTGCCTTGTGTTCAACCGGTGCCTGCATCCCTGTCCGGGGCAGCCTCAGCTCCCCAGAGGCTTCAGGCTTCTAAGAATCGACTCACACAAGCACGGCACAGACTTAAATCTCTGGCTAAGCCACGAAGCAGCATTACAGCCCCGGCAGGGTGAAATCTGCCTCCAGCCCCCTTCGGAAGCCCTGGAAATTAGCAGGATGTAAGGGGGCTTAAATTAGGGAAATTTTATTAAACCGGCTCAAACCAAGGAGACCTTCCCTACCTCCTTACCGGCTGACAACACCCCCCCGGCCCTCCGTCCACCCCTCTTCACCCATCCCCTCCGGGTCCTGGCCTTGTCCTCCCCTCCCTGCCCCGCCGCCCCTACCAGTGGGGTGGACAAAGGGCAAACCTCGCAAGCTCAGCTCCGAGGAACAAGCTGGACCTCGTCCAGCCTTCCCCGCGGAGAGCGAGCGGAGCCGTTTGGAAACGGGACAGCAAACAGCTTGTTTCTGTTCCCTGCCAAAGGCGAAGGAACGAACAGGGCTGGCTGTGGTTTAGCGGTTCATCCCAGGTCAACGCAGAGGCCGCTTGCGTTTGGGGAGCTCTGTTGAGAGTCAACTTCAGTTGGATCCAACGGGAGGCTGGAAGGCTTCCCGATGGATGTTCATTGGCATGACAGGAGCCTCCCCGCCTGCCAAAGGCCCCTTCTTGAGGAAGGGCAGGCCAGAAATCGGAGGCTGGTAGCAGAAAGGAGAAACAAGGGGAGCAATAAATCACAGGATGGATCTGCAAGAAGCAGCCAAGCTGAAGAGTGAGCCTGAAGAAAAGCAGCATTTCAGAAAACAGCTCGAGAGCCTCTCTTCGTCTTCCTTCCAAGACCGCAGCTCTTTTCCTGCAGCTCCCAACGAGGCGGGGGCGGGGGGGGGAAGGCTCTTCCCGACGCACGTCCCATTTTGCTCCGTCCCGAAAGGCGCGATCCAACTTTGTACATACTAACAGTCAGGGAGCGAGAGCCCACATGCACCCTCGCCCGGGGCTTCGGGAGCAAAGCCCTGGACAGACGCCAGGCGACAACGGCTCTTCCTGCAAGTTCCTCCCCGCACGCCCGGACGGCGGCGCTTCCCATTAGGACAAATGCTAAAAGCAAAGCCTGTTCAAACGGGATTTGAGCTCCGTGCCAGGCTGGTCTCAAGGAGAGGTCGGCTGCTTAAAGCCACTGCTCAGCCCAAGGCTTTGCATGGATCAGGACCAACTGAGCCCCCCCCAGCACACTCCAAAAGGGTACTTTCCCCCCCTCTTTTTTTTCCAGTCTTATCTGTGAGCAAACCCCTCTCGGGAGGGCATCAGGAAGAGCCGGGGTTTGCGCTGGTGGAGATCTCCAACCCGGAGCTGGTGGTGTTGTCGAGATGCTGTTGCACGCTGCAAACTCTCACGCAGCACCTTGCTCCCAGCAAACCCCCAAACTGCCCCAGCGCAGCTTGTCGCGCTTGGAAGACCTGCCGCATTTTGGTACAGGAGAAGCTCCGGGAGTTGGGTCGCTTCTCAGCTAAAAACCGTAGATGAGGAAGTAGTAAATTAAAGAGAAAAAGGCAATGCAACAGGCAAAGAGACCGAGCAGATTTAGGGCACTTGCTGGCAACGCTTCAAGCACCAACAGAGATGTCTGGGTCCAGAAAATCCTGCCCGTCTGCTGCCTCGCACCTGAAGCTGCGGATGTTACAGGTCAGAGAAAGGAAAGGTCACAGGGATTCAAATCATAACACGGGCATTAACACAAGCAGGAACAAGGAACAAAGGTGGTGAGTTCCCGCCTGAAACTCCGGCAGCTGCTAACACAGCGTGGAGGCACACACGGGAAGAGGTGCCTGGCATAAAACACGGCCTTGGGCACTGCTGCAGTGCTAAGCTGCCCAGGGAACGGCTCCGAGAGCTCCCGAGAAGGTCCTGTGGAGGAAGATGGAGTGAGGGCCTTCAACAGCAAGTTCTGGAGATGTTGTCCACCTAGAAGTTCACTGTCACGTTTCCCCAGGAGAAACAAAGGGTGCTCTGGTTTCTGATGTTGCCTTCCTCCCTCTTGCTCCAAGAAGACAGCGTTCATCTGCTTCGTATCATTGCTTAAATTAATTCAAGGCTCAGTCTATGATGAAACCTGCCTTGGGAACCATCTCCCTTGGGAAGGGTGGGGTCACCCAGCCCAAGCAGCATCACAGCTTTCTGGTGCAGCTCCAGCCTGGTCATTCCCTCCAGGCCCCCTCTGAGCCAACCCCAATCACCCGATGAGCAGGAAAACCCTTTTCCTCTGCTCCCAAGAGGATCGTGTGGAACTCTCTCACGCTGCACTACACCCTCTCCGACATGTCTGGGCCACCCCAATTGCTCTGTACCAGCGACCTGCACTTCTCCAGCTCCTCTGTCCCGGCTGTCTGCACAGGTTTCTCCACGAAGCACAACTTTCATAGAATGGTTTGGGTTGGAAGGGGCCTTAAAGATCACCCAGTGCCACCCCCTGCCCTGGGCAGGGACACCTCCCACCAGACCACGTTGCTCCAAGCCCCGTCCAACCTGGCCTTGAACCCCTCCCGGGATGGGGCAGCCACAGCTTCTCTGGGCAACCTGGGCCAGGGGCTCACCCCCCTCACAGCCAACAATTTCTTCCTCAGATTTCATCTCAATCACCCCTCTTTCGGTTTAAAACCATTCCCCCTCGTCCTATCACTATATGCCCTTGAAAAAGTCCCTCTCCAGCTTTCTTGCAGGCCCCTTCAGATACTGGAAAGCTGCTATAATGTCCTGGTGTGGGGCTGCTATAAGGTCTCCCTGAGCTTTGCTTTCCTTCACGCTGCTGCCTGCCCGGGGACAGGATCACTGAGCCACACCTGCTGTCAGGGTTAGGAGCTGCTTGGACTGCAGCAGCCCTCCTGTCCCATGGAAACCAGGCTCCTTCCCACCAGCAAGTGCCAATGAAACCCTTTTATCACCTAATCAATGCTCCTTTTTGCCATGTCTGTGCACCAGCAAAGCATCAGCATGGGGTAACTTCGAGGCCGGAGCATTGCTTTGCACAGTCCCATCTCCACCACACAGTGCCAAGCCCGCTCCCCGACACAGCGTCAACCTGATAACTCAGGAAAAACCTCTCCTAAGCCTGAAACTAACACCTAAATAAACAGAAGAAACGCTCTTTCTCGCTGAATTCGCACCGGCTGGCACAACCTGGATGCTGGGGGCTGGGATTCGGCCTTGGCAGCCGCGCTGCCGCCAGCACAGGGACCAGGACGGGGGCTCTGCGGGCAAACCTGCTGCCAAGCAGCCTGGTGGAGCTTAGCTGATCATCCTCCTCCTGGAATAAAACCCTCTCCTTCCTGCTCCAGGCACGTCACCGGAGCCTGGCTGCTCTGGAAACATCAGCTCCCCAAAGGGTCCCAAATCGGTCCCAAAAGGAACTCCCCAAAGAAGCCATCCTCTTGAATTCCCTGCCTGAGCCACCAGTAAATAACCAGCAAGCACGCAAGGATGTCAAAAGGACGAGCATATGCTTAATAATCCAGTGATTAAAGAGCCCTTAAGCACTCGCTGGCGTGGATGAGGCCTGTTGTGTCTCCTAGTGCCGAAATAATGAAGTTCTTCATTAAGCCAGGGCCTAACGAAGCAGGGAAGTCCTCCGGGTATGGCAGGGATGGCCACTGGGAGGGGAGGGGCTGTTTTCCCCAGCCTGGGAATTGCAAAACAAAGGCCAGACCCTCTGGATCACACCCGCTCCCCCCTCCCAGGCGCAGGCAGCCCTGCCAGCAAGCTGCTAGCCAGATGCAGCTCGTGGCCAGACGTGAGGCATGGTGCTTGCCACCAGCCCCGGGGCTCAACCGGCCCCACCGACCCAGCCGTCTCCTGCACCAGGATACTACAGTGACTTACGCTTGATGTACATCGCCCTGCGCTCCCACCACCTGCTGCCATCACAGCGTTACGGCCAGCAACGGAGCAGAGGGGCGGAAAAAACAAGCATATGTCAGCTTGTTTACCCGCGGCGGTGAGCGGCTCCCGGCTGCTCCCGTCAGGCTCCAGCTTCCCGGCTGGATTTTGCAACCTGCCGGCACGGAAGGTCAGCATCTGCCCGGCCCGAAACGCCTCCGAGTCGCGTTACCTTCCATTCAGGCTCAGATCAGCCTCGGCTGCGCCATCTCAGTTTTCAGCGCCAGGCTTTAGGGCGTTTTTAAGGCTACGGCGGGCAGTTGTTTCCTTATCTTGTATTAATGAAGTTTACAAGCTGGGAATTCCCTTGGCTTGATTTATTTCTCAAGTTTTAATTCATGCAAATTAAGGCGGCAGCTCTGGAGGAGGCGATCAGCGGCGGCTGAGAACACGTTGCACAACCGGGCTCCTCCATTTCAAGCCCGCCTGGAAAACTGGTGTTTTACACCAGAAACCTAATAACCAAAAATAACCACCCCGCGCGTAAAAGTGAATCGATAAGCTGTGGGTGCAAGCGGGAGGTGGAAACTTGAGTGTATGTCAGAATATACTTCTTGTAAGGGATGTCCTGGCTGGAAAACCAGGGGTTTCTCTTGCTTTTTGAGGGTAGATATAGTTTCCACCAATATGAGCGAGCGCCTGCTCGCCCTGTCCACCGCCTCACCGCCGCCGCGGGTGGAAGACACGCCCCCGCCACGCCGTGGGGTCACCTCCGCCTTCGCCGGAGACGCAGGTGGCCGGGTTGGGAGGCTGCTGGGTGCAATGGGAAATGGCTGCGGGGCCGGGGCTGGGTCTGCGGCCTCAGGATTCCTCCGCTCCAGGGGGTAACGGGGCCGGGCACCGGCTGCTGCCAGGCAGCCACCGGCCATGGCTGGCTGCGGCGGAGGGGACGCGCTCGGCGGCGCTGCCCTAACTTTTACCGGGGAAGTGGCGGGGGG
>VXBH01007266.1:59552-84872 GCA_013400035.1 Rynchops niger
CCGCTTTCTGGCCAGGCAGGACACAAGCGCTCAGCCCCGTCCCACAGTGACCTGTCCCAGCCAGCCCTGGGGTGGCAGGATGCCTGGCTGTGCCCAGTTCAACCAGTCTGGCTGCCCGTGCTGGGACCAGGACGAGAGCAGAGCTCTGCCTGCTTGCAGAAAATGGGTGGTGCTGTGGGGTGCTCTTGTTCCCCCAAAATGTGTTGGGTGCTGGACTGGGGCTTGCCCTCTGCCGATCTCCCGTGCTGGGGATGTGGAGCTGGACCAATGTTTGGGCTTATTTTTGGTTTATTATTCATCCCGGGGGACTGGGAGTGGGGTCATTTCTCCCCAGAGCAGCCCCCAAGCCAGGGCTGCTCCCCCCGGAGAGCAGGGGGGGACATGGTGCTGGGGGAGAAGGTCCATGGAACAAGGTGACTTCCCCAGTGTCTTCCCAAAAGTGCTCCAGAAAGTACCACCGACACCCGTGTCCCCTTCGAGCCTCACTCCGTGGGCACTAGGTGGAGCAAAGCACCAAAAAAAGCACATTTTCCTGTTAAATTACATCTCCTCCATCCCCGCTGTTTGACTCGGTCCCGCTGGGGGACACACACACCCCCCCCATCCCTGGATGAAATGGGGATGAAAAGAGGTTTTGGGGCAGTCGGTGTGGGGGGATTGCCCTCCCCCAGGTTTCCAAACCCTCCGGCTCTCCCTCCCTGCCTGCGCGCTTCCGCCGCAGCCGTAAACCGTCAGTAAAACACGGATCTTCCCTTCAGAAGCGCTGACACTTCATTAAGCGGAACATGAAACCCTGCTCCCGTGGCGATTACAGAGCCGCTAATAACCCTTAATGAAATGCCAGGAAAGGTTGAAATGCTGCTCCAGCGCGGGAGCTTCTCGGTGGTGGCACGGGGCGGTGAGCGGTGCTCGGGGACCGCGCTCCGTGCCTGGGAGTTATTTGCTCGATGAGTCGATCCCTCTGGGCTGGCATCAGATTTAGTCGCTGTCTGCCATCCCAGCAAGTTTGCCAGTGGTTTTGGGGAGGTTTCTAGGATTTGGGGGTGATCTGGGTGCTCTGTGGTCCCTGCCTGTTCGGTGAAGGCAGCAGGATGGGCAGTAAATGATGTCTTTCCCCTCTGGTGGCTTCACCACAGTGTCCCGGGCAACGGGGACAGGCAAAACCTGTTTGAAAGTGATGGTGAAACCTCTTTGCATTGTGGTTGTCACTCCAGACCTTCCCCTGAGCAGAATTCCTACTATTAATGGGTCAGAAAAGGCTCCTTTCAGCCCTTTCCCTCCTACAGGGTTTAAGTCTTTGTCCCAGTCTCATTCCTGGTGGCTTCTCAGCCCAATGGGACGGCAGCGACGATGGGTGTTCATCCCCGTGGAGGAGACGCGTGGCTCTGCTCTTCATCTGTGCAGTCGCTGAGAGGATTTTCCTGCTTTGTTTCGGACTGGGCTGTGCTGGGCGCCAGTTCCCTTTCCCGTAGGAAAACCATTCTCCAGGGTGCGGGGCTGCTTTTCCTACTCGTAGATAGGAAAGGAATCTAAACCAGAGAATCCTCGCCTTTTGGGTTTTTTTTTTGTTTGTTTGTTTTTTTCTTTTGCTGAAATGTAGGAGATGCTCCTAAACCCAAACAAACTTCCGGAAATAAAGTAGATAAACAAAAGGCTTAAGATGAAGAAACGCCAGCACAACAGCGATGTAATTTGTGCGTGCTCGGCAACGCCGTCGGTAGGTACGGGGCACCCTGCCGCGGTGCCGCCGGGCCCTTGCAGAAGCGATGGGCTTTCGGGAAGGAAGACAAGGATTGTGAGGATTAGGGCTTTATGGCTTTTCCAGCTCCGTTTTCTTTTCCCGACGTCTTCCCGTGAGCGCACGGAAATCCCCAGGGCTTGGGGACAAAGCATGTGCCAGCACGCGGGACGCCGGGTCCTCCTCCCATCCCTGGTTTGCTGAATGACCTTCAGCGAGTTGTTTCTTTTTCCTTTTCCCCAGTTTTCCCACCCCTGTTGCAGTGGGAAAGGCTCCCAACCCGCCCGGTCTTGCTGCTGCCGGTAGGAGATTCCCCTGCACGGGGCAGATGTTGCCAATGAATCACGGCACCGGTTTCCCAGCAGGAAAGCAGAGCCTGTCTGTGCAGGAACATCTCTGTGGGCATCCCCAGTCCCTAGTGGGGACATCTTTGCAATCGTTTTGTTGCCCGAGAGCTTCGGCAGCTTTAGCAGTTCCTCTGTTTCAGTCCATCTCCGGGGATCAAGCAGGCGGTTGGGAAAAATCCTTCTTTCCTTCTTCCCTTCATGCAGAAAGTCTGGAGCTCCCAGGAACAGTAGGCATCTTCTCCATTTACTCGTGTGCTGTTTTTAATCTCCTCTTGTGACGTTTCTGGAAGCGTGGAGACCTCAATGATTATTTTGCTGGAGTTCCTTTTAAAATTTCGAACTTTTCCAGCATCCCACCAGGTGCCGGATCATTAGCACGGGGTCAAAGCCCAGAGGATGCTGATTAAAGGACCTTCTCTTTCTCGGCTGGGAGCAAACGTGATTACCCTGGTTTCTTCTCCTATTATGTGGCACAGGCTGAAGCCTAATTAGCGAGACCCCGTTCGTCAGCGTAGGTGAGGCTCGGTGCCTCTCTGGGAAGGCTGTTTGTTCTCGGCTGTCTGCACAGACCAGGGGAAGCTTCCTCTCTGGATGAAAAGTCAGGAGCATCCTTTGCATATTTTTCAATTAAACCTTCCCTTCTGGAGGTCAGCACAATCCCGAGAGGCAGATGCAATTAACATATAAATTGCAAATCCGTGCCTGTGGCCAACTCATACTTTGGGGATGGAAGGGAGATATTTAGCTTGTCACGGTAACACTCCTGGGAGATGGAAAGATCTTCCAGATGGACAGTCACGGGTGGCAGAGGAAGGCAGCAGGCACCAGTATTGTTTGATGAGCAGCCTTGACCAAGCCAAGGAAAGGCACGGAGCTCCCAGGCCAAGAGGGCTGAAGAGATCTCAAAAAAAAGGTGTGCTCCAGAGGAAGGACCGAGGGGAACCACTAGAGAAACACCAACCAAAATCTGGGTCTTGCAGATTCCATCATTGCTAGGTTTCATTTCTTGGGGGATTGAAGTAGTTGGTCTGGTGCAGGCCGAGGACATGCTCTTTATGTGTTAGACTCCTTCCCAGGCACCAGTGGCTCCCAAGAGAGCGTTGAAGGAACAAGTTACTGGAGATAGTGAGATGAAGATGGCTTTGGTTCATGACTAATGTAGAAGCTTGAGTGGTAGGGACATTTTACAGCAGAGAGCTCGATATATCAAGCCCACTCCCACCACATGTGGGACTGCACCACCAGCAGATATGACCCTGTGGTGCTTCATCCCACCAGCAGCCTCCAACTGTGACCACGTTGTGTCTTGCAGATGTGTTGGATGTGAGCCTGCTCTGCCTCTCGGCCATCCATCGCCCCATTGCTCCCAGGGCAGCTGCAGCCTTGGCCCATGAATCCAAGGACAGCCCCTGGTTTTCCCTTCCTGGCAGGGTGGCATCGCTGGGGACAATTTAGGGCTACAAGGGATTGGAACACTTCTCTGATGAAGAAAGGCTGAAGGATTTGGATCTCTTCAGTCTGGAAAAAAGACGGCTGAGGGGGGATCTTGTCAACGCTTCTAAATACTAAAAGGGGGGGGGTGTCAGGAGGATGGGGCCAGGCCCTTCTCAGTGGTGCCCGGGGACAGGACAAGGGGTAACGGGCACAAACTTGCCCATGGGAAGTTCCATCTCAACACGAGGAGGAACTTCTTTGGTGTGAGGGTGGCAGAGCCCTGGCACAGGCTGCCCAGAGAGGTGGGGGAGTCTCCGTCTCTGGAGACATCCCAACCCCGCCTGGACGCGTTCCTGTGCCACCTGCTCTGGGTGACCCTGCTCTGGCCGGGGGTTGGAGGGGACGATCTCCAGAGGGCCCTTCCAGCCCCGGCCAGTCTGGGATTCTGTAATTTCTCCTCCCAGCTGTAGGACCACTGGCTTCTTGGTGCCCTTCAACACCTCAGGGCTCCACAGCCTGAGCTGATTGCTGGTGGAAGACTCCCAGCAGTGTGGATGCTGGTCCTGGAGCGAGCAGATGGACATCCCTCCCTTCACCTGAGCAGATGTGTTTCTCATCTCATTTGGGTAGAAAATGATCTGCTTTTCATGTCATGCCCAGGCTGCCTGCTGCCAAATCTTCATCCAACCACGAGTCTTTGCAAGCCCACGCCTACCCCAGTCTATCCCAGCTCCATCTGGGTCCAACCTGTGACACAGCTCTGCCTAACACCTCACAGAAGGCACACGATTAAGCTTTGAGTAATCGGCCAGATAACTCAGGTTTTAAATTATTTACCTGTGCAGGGAAGGTTTCCCCGTCAGGAGGATTTAAAGCGATGCTGGGAACATGGCCCCTGTTTAACCTTCTCTAAGTTGTAATGGGATTGAGTTTGTCCTCTCACCATTCCGTTGTTGTTCGGCGGCTGTAAGCTTTCAGGCTGGCTCTGGAGCCTGTCAAACTCCATCCACCGCTAAAAGGCTGTGTGACGGGCTGGGGATGGGTTGTGTTGCCTGGAGGCGTGGGGCAACCCCTCTCGGTCCCCTCCGTCCCGGTGGGACAGGTGGCATAGGCTGAGCTCAGAGGGCTTTTGGTACCGTGGGACAGAGCTGGGACAAATCCCGTGTTTTCCAGGTGAGCCAAGATGCTTCGAGGGGGAAGGGAGCAGTGGAAGAATCAGCCTGTTAATGCTGAAAATCCTGGATACACCGCGCTGGGAAGCTGCACCCACGCCAGCAGCTGAGCCGGGTCTCCCAGCAGATCCCCGGCACCATTTCCAGCCCCATCCCTTCCTCCCACGCCTCTCCAGCAGCGATGGGCTGCTCCCCGTGCCACCTTCACGGGGAGCCACCCCAAGTCCCCCCTGCCTTCCCCGCTATGGGGCACCTCCCTTGCCATCCAAGGCACCTGGCACATGAAAGCATTAAGCGTCATTTTTAGGTGGTTTTATCTCTTCATGGGTTTCAGGATCATGCTAAGGGGGTTTATTGCGGCGGAAAAACATTCTCCCCTCTTGCCAAATTCACCGGGGAGAACTTTGCATCAGCATCTTCTCCGGGCTCAGCCCCTCCATAAGCCCTCTGTGCTTGGGCACAAGAGGGCACTGAAACACCACCGCGATCGGAGTGTCCCTGAGCGCAGACGGAGCTGCTGGAGCCAGAAGGTCCCTTCTGCACCTTCCCCCCTGGCCCCTGGACACGGAGGGGCCAGCAGACACATCCAGAGGGTGCTCCTGCCCTACGCCGCGGTGTGCATGGCCACGCTCTGCCCTTCCCATCAAATTCCATCGCCTTAAACAAGGGGAGCAGGAGCCGAACGGAGCCAGAATCTCCTCCTGCACGAGCTGAACCGGTATTTCTGGGGCTGGGGCCAGCAAGGGCAACGAAATCCCTGGAGGTTTGTGCTTGCTGAGGTCAAACGCTCGCTCGCTGCCCTCAAAGCAAACAGCCCCTTCACCCGCTGGGGTTAGAGCAGGTGGAAATCACATCAGCTGCGCTCTGCAGACCTGGGAGTGCTTAATTGATATTAATCTCATCAATGCAAATCATATTAGCTCTCCTAGAAACACTGGGCCTTTACCAATAGCAATGGTGAGTATTCCATATAGATCAAATTTACCAGCCTATAAACATTAGTACATCCCACAGACATATTCACCCTCATAAAGAACATCAATGGCTGCCTGACTATGTTAGTGGGAATAAATTACAGAACTTTATCTCTCTGCCATGATTTTGGGCAAAACCACATAAAAGAGACACTTGGAAGAGGCTTTTGTGTCGATTGTTGCAGAAGCTGCCGATGCTGTTTGGCTTCTTCAAACCGCTATGAATTGCATATAATTAAGGGATTTGAAAACCCTCAATGACTAAATGACAAAAATGTCCCTTTTGCAAGCCCCGAAACACCTGTGTGGGCAACTTTTGTGCAGGTGAGGAGAATAAACCCAACTTATTAAGCGTCACCCTTTGGGAGGCATGCAGCATAGATCCTTTTACATTATATTTTAACGATGGGTGAACGGGAGAAAGCGTCTGATGGGGGGAAAAAAGAGTTTGTGCCGTTCAGCTCCTCAAAAAGACGACTGTGAGGTGGTTTTATTCCAGTGTGAGCATCGCTGGAAGAGCAAAACATGCAGTGAAATGAGGGTACCAGAGGGAAGCTGGGAGGGAGTTGGATGAGAAATGAGGCTGGTGCTTCAAGCAGGCAGTGTGCCTAACCGTGTGAGCAAAGCTTTAAGGAAGTGGTGGGATTTCGTGGAGACTGGATGGTTTGAGGGATGCTTTGTTCCCACGTGAGGTACTAGGGAACGGGGGGAGGTGAAGTGGCCGGTGGTGCTGAGAAGGTCGGTCTCAATGACTGAACGTGGGATGGGGCTGTGAACCTCTGGCAGGAGGAATGAGGAGTAAGGTGGGGAACAGGAGACTTCAAAGCCATGGGATGCATCTGCAGTTGTCCCTATGCCAGGGACAAGCCTTATCTTCCCCAGACCCTCCGGGGTACCTGTGGGCCTCAAACCATCCTTCCCTCACCACACTGTTGCCTTGTTCTTCCTCCCTGCCATGGATGCAGTACCCGGGCTAGTTTAATGTGCTCTGCAGTAGACGAGATTGTGGACATCATCTCCTTAAGTGTTGGCCAACTTGTTGGCTTTCCTGCTGGTTTCCCACCCAGGGAAGTCACATCGGGGTGCTGCGGGTGGTCCTGTGTCCATCTGTCCCTCCTGAGCAGGGAGGAGACTCCCAGCAGAGCTGATCTGCCTCCCCCATCTCATCTGCTTTACCTATGGTTTTAAACTAGAGCGGGGCGGGTTTAGATGAGCCGTTAGGAAGAAGTTCTTTACACTGAGGGTGGTGAGACACTGGCCCAGGTTGCCCAGAGAGGGGGTGGAGGCCCCATCCCTGGAGACATTCAAGGCCAGGCTGGATGAGGCTCTGAGCGACCTGATCTAGTTACAGATGTCCCTGCTGCCTGCAGGGGGTTGGACTAGATGGCCTTCAGAGGTCCCTTCCAACCCAACACATTCTGTGATTCTATGATTCTATGATCCCTTATGGAGTGTCCTCACTCATCAGCTTAGGTGATGGCGTGGTGCCTGCTCCCAGCTGGCAAGGGTTGGAATAAGTCTCCTGTTCTTCTACACATCCCTGCTCTTTTTATTGAGGGCTTCTCCTCCAGGTCTGTCTCAGGTACGTGGCGCTCCTGTTACCATAGTAATGTGTCTCACCGTCTCACAGTCTTCAGCGCGCTTATCCTTGTAACGTCCCTGCGGAGGAGAGGAGCACTGTTGTGCCCACGATACAGTGGAGGGAAGCACTAGGATGAAAAGCTCGAGTGAGGTGGGGATCAAAAAGCCCCTCAAAGCCTCAAAAGCTTGGTGTGGTCGCCCAGGTGGTAGACAAATGTCCAAGGCAGAGGTGACCATCGCTGGTTCCTCATCTTCACCCTTGCTTAGCCCCATAGCAGGGTTTCTTATCTGGCTCCACCACTGATGGTGCTTACAACCTCATCCCTTCTTTCCGTGCTTGGTGACAAGAAGTGATTAAGGAGTTTAATAATTTGGATTTATTCTTTGCTTCTGTCTGAGGCTGCTCAAAGGACAATAAAGCGACTCCAGCGAGATTAGTACAAAAATCCCCTTGGCGTGCTCCCCTTGGCAGCGCGTCTGTCGGTGTGATAATATCTGCGAGGGCAGGACGCCTCCCCGCGGGGAGGTGTATGAGGTTGGGCTCATTTTAGGCATGTGTAAAACCTTCACGGCAGTTTGCAGCGAATTTGGGATTTTCCTTTGGGCAAAGTCAAAAGGGAAAGAGACGCGTGTGCCTGACAGCTGGGCTACGGAGCCTTTCGTACCTCGTAGGTTATTCATGGACAGGGTTTGTGTTTAACGCGGGAGCCTGGCTCCGGACCAGCCTTCTGGGACCTCCTGTGATGTCTTAATGCTGTCTCTGCCCTTTGGCAAGGAAAGCCTGGAAAGAAAAGCGTGGAAACCTGCCCTGCCCCAGAGCACGTGGAGGCGCAGGGAGGCTGGGGGACGGGGGGTGGAAGGCAGCAGCCGCTCCTGTGGGGTGATGGGGAGCTCAGCTTTCCAGGAAAAATGAGAATCCATCACTGCTAACAGGGGAAGAACCCCGTGTGATAATGGGATACGTGAGTCTGCAGAGGGGCTGGGATCGCAGGTCAGGGGAGGGTCTCGAAGGGGTTACGGTGCCACATTGCCCCTTCCAGCAGCCCCGATTTGCCTGGATCTGCACCCAAATCTGTTGTCGGCCGGCAAAAGCTGGCTTGTCTCTCAACTGAACCCAGCTTTTTTCCAGGATGAGATAAATCCTCCCCTGAAGGGCAGCTGGCGCGAACGCTGTTGTAGATGTGCTGTGGCAGCGTGCCCCGGGCTCCTGCCTGTGCGTGCTCCCCCAAATCCCCCCGGCCGAGCCCCTCTCAGGAAGTCGATGGAAATGGGATGCCGCTGGGTCCTTTATCCCTATGCCAACGCTCCCCCGGAGCACTCAGGGCCCTGCCACATGCTTTAGTCTAGCGCTGACTAATTACCGGAGCGGTTGCCAGCTTGGGTAGCTGGACACCACCTAAATCCTTCTGTTTAATCTGGATTTTAGGAGCAGGTTGGCGAAAACAGGAGGTAGCCACCATCGAGGGGTCTGACACGTCTCTCATCTCCCCCTCTGCGGACGGGCACTGATTTTAATATCCCATCAAATCAAAATGACTTATTGCTGGTCTTTGAAAATCGCCCTCTTAATGATGGTTACAACTACAGCGTGTGCAGATAACCCTGCTAATGACACTTACAGATGCACTAAATGCCTTCCCTCATTCGTATGGCCAGGTGGGAAATCATTTAAAGCCGAAAGGTCAGGAGTGAGAGCGGGATGGGAGAGCATCATCTCCTTGGCAACCTCTCGGCTAGACCCCTTCTCCGTGGGGCTGTCCCCAGCATCTCACGGCTGCACCTCCTCGCTGGGCTGGGATGCAGGATGAGGGAGCAAAGCACGGACTCTCCTCCGGCACGGGGAGTCCCGGCACAGGGATGCTCCTCGGGGCAACACGTGGAAGGGATGAGCCCATTTTCCGCCGGGTGATAATTGCAAAGCTGAAATAGAAACCAAGGAGAGGGAATTTGCTCTCGACCCATTTAATATTTTGCCGGGCAGGGGCAGCGGTAGGGGAGGATGCTTTCTGAGTCATCTGTGTTTCTGGTGGAACCAAGAGCTTTGGCGTCCTCTCCCAGCCCCACCACACCACCTCCTGCCCACCAGCAACACAGCGGCTGCCTGTAGAGCTCCTGGGCTGGGGGATGCGAATGGCTTTCGTGCCTCAGAAAAGGCTAACGACTGTTTAATTGGACCCCTCCATGTTACCTGCGTGTTAGCGGCTGGTTTGGCTCGTGACCAGACACAAGGCCAACCTGGGCTCGTCAAAGCTGCTATTTCCATGCGAGGTCTGAGTGAAAGCACGTTTCTGGCCAGCTCTGGTGCTTTGATGACTTGGGTTTGTCACCTACCAAAATTAGTCACCTTTTAGAGCTGTAGCAGGTGTGAGAAGCCCAAATTAATGCCTTGTCCGAGAGGAAGGCAGGGAGCACTCGGCCATTAGATGGTGATGGTTCACCAGCCAGCAAGATGGTGGTCTTTTCCTCTGGAGGACATGGGGAGGATCTGATACTACTGAGGGATGCACGTTTAAGGGAGTGAGCACCCTAATGCATGAGAAATCAGGCTCTCTTATTTCCACTGTTCACAGAATATCTTGGTTCTCTTTCTATTTTTTTTTCCTTTGATATAACTCCAGATTTTCTTATTATCTGCATAAAATGGTGATCCCTTTTTAAACGCTGCCAGATGATATATGATGGCAATGAGTTCCAGAGGCCAAGTGTGTCATGCCGTTATGAGTTTCTCCAGTGAATTGCATTTAGCTGTTTCAGTCCCTCGCTCCCGCTATGGAGCTTCAGAAGAGCATCATCCTTCCTACGGTGTGGGCAGAAATGCAGTGGTGGGGCTACCCATCGGGAAGCTCAAGGTGGTCTCGAGCACTTCTTCATCCGTTGACATGTCTTCAGCTACATCCAGCCTCAGCTTTAAAACATCCATAATTAATGCCTCTGCTAAAGACAAACAGTGTTCAGGAAGATTTATCATTTCTTCTCTTGTAATTACCTGTCAAAATTAAAATAATGGCCTTTTAGAAGGAACGGAGGGGTTTTTTCTTTAATTAATTAAGTATGCGGCTTGTCATGCAAAATCAAGGTCATCAAGATTGAGATGAAGATGACTGCCCCACTATCGCTGCTCTTCTCACAGCCCAGCAAGCATCCTTGGGGGAAGAGTGGGGGGAGATATTTGAGGAGAGTGGAGAGGATTTATTCAAGAATCTAGCTCCTAGTGGGCCTTAATGAGGCAAACCCATATTTTATATATACATTATTCATTGTGCTAGAGGCCCTTCAGCCTGTGCACCCTGGACGAGGATGCTTAGAGGAATCTGCCGTGGACAGACACAGACCAAGACAAGGTTTGCTCCCCCCGAAATGGGTCTGGGACCTGCTGGCTTTGGAGCTCCTCTCCTGCCAGTCTGCAAAGCAGCGTTGTGAGACCTGGTGTCACTGTCCGGCAGGCGAGTCCTCCCGTTGAGGTGAGGAGCACTGACCTTCTGCCAGGAACAGGCAACCGGGCGGTATCCCACATTTCAGATGTCCTAAGTGTCCCAGGAACCACCTGGCACTGTGTTTTAGTCCAGCTGGTCTGAACATCCCTTGTCCCAGCTGCAGGAGGGCTAGCTCCCCTTGGAGAAACAGGTGGCAAGCTCTGGATAAAACTGGGGTGTCACGGAGACACGAAACACCCTCCAAACGCAGATGCTGCCAACTGAGCCCCCTGGAGCACAAGGGAAGAAGAGGGATACCTTTAGCATGGGAAAGATGGGGATCTTGCCCCATTCTCCTCCATCTTCACCCCTGCACCCAGTGGGAGGCGGACAACCCTGCTCCTCCTCCCACCTTGTGCTTTCTTGGGTGTACCCCAAAAGCAGATCTCCGCTTTTAGCGGCCTGTTGCTTTTCGATCAAGACCTCTGGATCCCTGTGCTTTGGGGTGCTCTTCTCTGGGTAGCCGGTGAGCTGGCTGTGCGTGCCTATTTCCCCCCGATAACAGACTCTATTAGCATGAAGTATTGCTTTCAGTGCTCCGGTGAAAAATGTGAGCTTTCTTCGTGAGAGGTATCTATTGGGTTAGGATTATGCTGCCCATAAATAACGGAGACAGGCTCAATTCCAGGCGCTTTCCCAGCCCATAATTGGAACACCATTATAAATTGTAAACATCTACTTTGTGCTATAAATGCACCTTTAAATGCATCGGGGTGGGGAATGGCACAAAGTGGCTGCCAGGAGGAGAGCAGGGGGCAGACTCCTCTGTCACCAGCTCCAGGTGATGGGGAAGGGGGGGCTGCGGACCGGCTCTGTGGGGGTTTTGGGGGCAGATCATCAAAATGTGTGAATTCTGCTCTGTTCAAGGAGAAGCTCACAGAGATGGACGCTCTTGGTTTTGCAGTGCAGAGGAGTAATCCCGTTCCTGCCTCTTGTCCTTGAAGCTCGGCTCTGGACTGTGTCCCTTGTTCAGCTACAACTGGGGTCACCCACTGCCTCTCGGCTTGGTCTCAGCATCCCCTTCCCCGTCCCAGGCTGGGCATGTCCGAAGCCTCCAGCAGGCACCAGGCTGGACGTGGAGGGTGTCTGCAGAAAATGTGGACTTTTAAGAGGAAAAGAAAATGAAAGACCTTCTGAGAAACCCCAATCTCCTCCTGTAATTTGTTGTTGGAATTTTTTTTTCTCTTTGTTTTCTGCNATTTAAATTTTCCAGCCGTCCCTACCTTTCTTTTAAACTCTTCTCTGGATGTATTTAAAGGGTGTGATAAGAGTCATGCAGAGGTGATGGGGGCAAATGGCTTGTTTCATCTCCGCTCACAATATGCGCTGACCTAAGACTGACATTTATTTTAATGTATTATTGAGCTAATGGTTTGTATAGAGAAGAGCCTTTTAGCCATCGATGTGTTTGAATTCCCCAGAAATATGTCTCTAAAGGAGCCAGTGACCTTCCGTTGGCTGCTGCAGCTCCAAAAATGCTCAAGGAGACTTTTTTTTGCACCATAGCAGATGGAGGGACCCGATGTTACGGGCATGCAACGGTGCAGGAGAAGACCCAGGAGCCCAGGGGGTGGGATCACGTTCCCATGTGGGATATGGGACAGAAACCAGACACACATCCGTAGGAAACCAGCTTCCATGGGGCACTTCCTAAAAGTGCTTGGGGCAAACGCTCTTTGGTGTCTCAAAAAACCAGAGGACCTGAAATAATTTCATTGCAGTGCTTAACTATCTTCACAGGGAAGACACAAGAGGTGAGAAGAGCAGGGCAGGCGATGCGTGTGGTCTCAACAAGAGGTGCTGTCTCAGAGGAGGCGGACGGGGCTACCAGATGTGATGGTGTGGAGGTAGCCGGTGGCTCGGGAAGTCCCCAAAGCGCTGACAGGAGGAAGGTTGCTGGGACATCCTCCCTCTTCTCCTCTTCCCCAGGCTACGTCTGCTGCCAGGGACCCCAAGGGGACATGGGGGCTTGGATCTGAGGCACCAAAGCAGCTCTGAAGTCCTCTGACTCTTCATCCCTTCTTGGCTGGAGGACCACGCCGGAGCCTCCCTGCCCGCATCTGCGTGGCTGCGCTGGGGAGCTGATCTCCGCTCAGTGGAGCAGTGGCAGAATTAATTAGCTAGCAAAGTCTGAGCGCTGGGCACTGGTCATTTGCTTCTACTCGTGTATCAGTATTGTTTATTAATTAGATAATATATACAAGTTCATATGAATCTCATTTTAAATCCCAGCAAATGTGCTGGGCAAATATTAATAGCTATAAACACCAGAAGGATAGCAGAACTGCGAGCGGCTCAGGTTTATTAAGAACAAATCATGCTAGACAAACTTAATTACATTTTTGATAGAATTGCTAAATTAGGGGATGAAGCGAAGGTGGTAGACATTCATATATCTTGATTCTTAGTAAAGTGTTCAACTCAGCCAAGTGCGAATTGCTAGAAAACATCTTATAAGCTGGCAGGGAGCTGACTATTGTCGTGGAAAGAGTGGGATCACCGCAGGACCAGGCTGATGGGAGGGGATGGGTGCAAGGTCCTGCACCTGGGCCATGGCAATCCCAGGCACAAATCCAGGTTGGGCAGAGAATGGCTGGAGAGCAGCCCTGAGGAGAAGGACTTGGGGGTGCTGCTGGGCGAGAAGCTCAACATGAGCAGGCAATGCGAGCTTGCAGCCCTGAAAGCCAACCACATGCTGGGCTGCATCAAAAGAAGCGTGGGCAGCAGGGTGGGGGGGGATTCTGCCCCTCTGCTCCTGAAGCACTGTGTCCAGCTCTGGAGCCCTCAGCACAAGAAGGACATGGACCTGTTCAAGCGGGGCCAGAGGAGGCCACAAAGATGATCAGAGGACTGGAGCCCCTCTGCTGGGAGGACAGGCTGAGAGAGCTGGGGGGGGGTCAGCCTGGAGAAGAGAAGGCTCCGGGGAGACCTTGGAGCCCCTTCCAGTCCCTCAAGGGGCTCCAGGAAAGCTGGGGAGGGACTCTGGAGCAGGGAGGGGAGCCATGGGACGAGGGGGAACAGTTTTGAACTGAAAGAGGGGAGATTTAGATGAGATATTGGGAAGAAATTGTTTGCTGTGAGGGGGGTGAGCCCCTGGCCCAGGTTGCCCAGAGAAGCTGTGGCTGCCCCATCCCTGGAGGGGTTCAAGGCCAGGTTGGACGGGGCTTGGAGCCACCTGGGCTGGTGGGAGGTGTCCCTGCCCAGGGCAGGGGGTTGGAACTAGATGGTCTTTAAGGACCCTTCCAACCCAAACCATTCTGTGATTCTGTGATTGCAGCCCACTGGCAGCTGCCTGTTTGTCCTGGTGCTGAGATGCCTGGGTGAGCTGGGCTGTCCCCTGCGGTGGGGGCTTCTCCTTCGACCCACCAGTGTGTCACAAGCCCCCAGTGTGGTTTACTAGTGGGTGTGGGGCGGCGGGGATGCTGGGCAGGGTGATTCTGGAGTGGGGCAGAGCTGGAGGAAGGCAGAGCCGTCGCCGCAGCTCCATCACCTGCCACCCTAATTTACCCTAGAATTGCAGAGCCTGAACATGAGTCCTGAGCGGGGAAAAATGCAAGGTCTGTATCGCAGCTGGGTGGCGTTTTGCAGCGATGGGTGCAACGCTTGGCAGCTCCAGCACCCGCTGCAGCTCTCTGGAGTTTCTCTTCCTCAAGCGCTATCAGCTGCAAGCAGGGGAAGACCCTGGTTAAGATAATTACCAAGGGTGCTGGTTTTGAGCTGAGCGCTGCGGAGAGCGTTAGCAGTTAGGTTACTGGGGCAGTGAAAACAGTTCCAGAGACAAAAGGGAAGAAGCCCCTCTTTTCCCTCCTGGCACTTCCCATGTGGGAGCAATCGCTAGATGTTTGCTGATGTTGAGTCCTACCCTGGGAGAGGGTTAGCTCAAATATTACTGTGGCAGGGAAAGCAGTTCCCAGAGACCGTGAAAACAAGCACCACTTTTGTCTCCTTTCCATGTTGGGTCAATCTCTATTTGTTTGCTGATGTTGAGCCCAGCTCTGGAGAGAGCGTTAGTAAGATGTTAATAATAAGATATTAATAAGGACGCAGTACCTTCTTGGCAGCAGGCTTGTTTTTCCCCTCACCCCCTGCATGGGCAGCTTGCTGCAGTCGGAGCTCAGCATGTGGCCGAGCCCCACCGTCAGGAAGAGAGATTTTCACTTAATACAGCCCCTGGGACTGCTGGTGCTGCTACGGGGGATAATGCTGTAACGCTAATATCACTATGACTCCATGAGAGCTCCACCAGCACAACTGTTACGAAGAGAATAAGAGATACCGCAATAAGCGCTCGCCCTTATTAAGACCATAATCCCAGCTCTGGGTTTTTTCGTTTGGTTTTTTTTTTTTTTTTTCTTTCTCTCCAGTAATCAGTTTGAACGTTGACAGAATAAATCATCAGCTTGCTTTGTTGGTTTTCCACTGCTTCAAGCTCACCTCAGGTCCCTTATGTTGGAGCGAAGCAGAAAACGGGACGCTGGGAGGGCTCGCGGCGGCGGAGCTGCGTAGGCAAGTTGGGGTGATATCAGAGGGGGTCCTCCTCAATTAGATGATGTACTTTGGGCTCTCCCATCTCCCACCCGACTCCCTCGCCTCTTCCTACCTGCGTCGAAGCACCCCTGCCCTTGCTTTGGTGTTGTACCCCCAGGTGGGACTACCAAGGGAGCAGCAGATGGGGACAAGCCACCAAATCTGCACCAGCAGCACCGTGCTTTCCGGGGTATTTCCATGCCGGCAAAAGTCTTGCAAAAGCTATCATCGCTTTGCGTGGCCTGGATCAGATAGAAATGGAAAAAGCTGTTTCCCTGCAGTTGGGCCGTGCTTTGGGAAGAGGGACGTTCACCAGGAGCGTGGTGACAGCAACATCCCTTCCTTAGATCAGCAGCTACCCCAAGATGCTGCGAATTTGGGAACTATCTGGGGGGGGGACGACTTGTTCAATGCTCCTTGCTGTGCACTCGCTGCTTTATCTTGGGCATATCAGCTTCATCAGGAAGCTGCCATCTGCACTTGTCCTGTTTGCTGGGATTTGCTTTGTTCCTGGCCAGGAGACGCGTTTGATCACCTGGAGCGGCGGTTCCCTGGGTTCAATAGAGCCCCGCGCTTTCGCAGCGCTCTCCTTAAAAAAGCAGCTGGGTTGAAGAGGGAATGAAAGCTTTGCGTGCTGCATGGGGAGGCTTTTCCCGGGATCTGTGTGTTTACATTGTATTACTGAGGCCATGAGCTGAGGGCCTTCTGAAAAGATGTTTAATTCCCAGGAATAGAAATGCAGACTTTTTTTTTTTTTTTTTCTTTTTTTTCCCCATCCTGTGCTGAGAGAGGGGAATAGCACTGGTGCTTGGGAATGAGTGTAGCCCCCATCCATCACGGGCTGCAGGACCAGCTCCATTCTTTCTCTCTTTCTCCCATGGTCCCCAAGTCCACGGCCACGCAGAGATTGGGAGCTCAGACCCCTGGGTCAGGACACGTACTTGAAAAGCATGAGATTTTCAGATGGGGATGTCAGGCTCCTGTCATTCCTTCGTTAGATCTAAGCCTTTGAATGCTCTTTCGGGGTGGTTTTTTTCTCTCTGACTCCAGGAAAGCGAGGAACCCGCTTATAGTAAAAATGGGGGCTGATGTCGCCAAGAAATGATGAGATCCTGGGAAGCGGGGCTGCAAAGAACCAGCCTTGTTTCCTGGGACCGGGTCAAAGCTGTGAACCAGCAGCCCCATGGGAAGGACGAGTTCAGCTCCAGTGCCAGGCCCGACATTCCATGGGGTTTCCTCTCCCTAGTGGCACAGTTAAATAAAATTCCTACTGTGGGACTAACTGAAATGGGTCATTGCTCTCCTCCTGTCATCACCAGGATCTCAAGAAAGTATTGGGTGTCCTGGAAATGGGGCAAAATCACAAGCTTTAGGTGCAACCTTATATAGGTTTTCCCCTCCATTTCTTCTCAAGAATACCTTCTGTTTGTCTGTTGTTATGACGATTTTGTCCATCTTTTGTCCTGCTGGCAGGTCGAGGGAGGTCATCCTCCCCCTCTGCTCTGCCCGGGGGAGGCCCACCTGGAGCACTGGGGCCAGTTCTGGGCTCCCCAGTTCCAGAAGGACGGGGAACTGCTGGAGAGGGGACAGCAAAGGGCCACCGAGATGCTGAGGGGACTGGGACCCCTCTCTGATGAAGAAAGGCTGAGGGATTTGGGTCTCTTCACTCTGGAAAAAAGGCGACCGAGGGGGGATCTTATCAACGCTTCTAAATACTGAAAGGGGGGTGTCAGGAGGATGGGGCCAGGCTCTTCTCAGTGGTGCCCGGGGACAGGACAAGGGGTAACGGGCACAAACTTGCCCATGGGAAGTTCCACGTCAACACGAGGAGGAACTTCTTTGCTGTGAGGGTGGCAGAGCCCTGGCACAGGCTGCCCAGAGAGGTGGGGGAGTCTCCGTCTCTGGAGACATCCCAACCCCGCCTGGACGCGTTCCTGTGCCACCTGCTCTGGGTGACCCTGCTCTGGCCGGGGGTTGGAGGGGATGATCTCCAGAGGGCCCTTCCAGCCCTGTGATTCTATGATTCTATCTTCAAACATGGTCATGCCTAAACAACTTCGGTTCACTTCTGCTCGTGCCTTTTATGTCTTAGGATACGGGAATTGGCTTATTTCTGATTTCCCTTTGGGTTTTTTTAGTCCTCTGCTGCTCAGAGGATTGAACTCTGGGTTAAGGGACAGGTCAAACAGACGCAAAAGGCACAGGCTCTTCCCAGCTCAACACGTTCCAGCCAAAGCCACCAAGATCCCTTGTGCTCTCCTGGGAGAAGCAATCTGGCCTTGCACAGCTGGATTTACACCGGCAACCAAAGAAGGAAAAAACTCTTTGCAAAACAGAGGTTTAAGCCTCTAAGCAGCTGAGAGCAGCAGAGGAAAAGGGTAGAAAGCGGGTCCTGAGATACCTGCACCTTTGAGGGGAGAAAAGCATTTATGGTGTGAGGGGCTTTGCAATGTGATGCCAGAGAGCTGGGTAGATCCGTGCCACCTGCCCGTGCAGCCATTAGATTTCGCTCTGCTGCTCCTGTTTTGTAGCTGAACATAACCCAGGTAAAACTGATTCGCTGCCTGGAGCTTTATAACGAAAATTAATGTCTTCGGTGCATAGCTGTTGTCTTCAGGGTGCACGCAAACAACCAAAAAAATGTAACGTGGTGTAAAATCAGGGTTATATATGCTTTGAATGGTAATGTTTTTTAAATTGTCTTGATTTATGGAGTGTTTCTTTACTGAATTTCCCTGATATTCATCACGATTACTGCAACTTTGCTGGGTACCCAGATGAAGTTAATCCAAAAAAAAAAAAAACCAAAAACCGAAACAAGAGACGTATAGCTGGGCAGCTGGACGTCACTGTTTCACACACAAAGATTTTGTGGGTCGCTCACAGCCTGGCTTTGTAGAGGTGGAATCCCAGAGATGGGATCACAGCTGTCTTCTGATAGTTTCATGTGTTTCCTTCAGGGATGGATGTTTCTGTCCCCAGGGATATGAGAAGAAAATTTTATGACGTTATCTAATAGCTTTTGGATCTACCGTCTGATCAGGGGGCAGGTGAAGACCATAACCTCTGCATCTTGAGTAGCGTCAGCCAGAACATCACAGCTGGCCACAGCTGGAGTTGGATATTCCCACTGAGGAAACCCCATCCCCACAGAGAATCACCGCGGTGGCAGGAAGGAAAGCTGTAGGCACCATCGGAGATGCCTCTGTGCCTGGAGGAGCATCCCCTGGATGTAGGGTGCCTTCAGAGTAGCTCCGTGGGCCACCAGCTCCTCCTGCTTTGGGCTACCAACTAGGCTCAAAAGGCATTATATAAATTAAAATGCATTGCTAATCCCCTGAAGGCCTCCAAAGCGGGTGTCATAAGTCCAGGCAGATTTGTATAGATCCAGCTGGAGCAGTTTAACCTCCGGAGTCAGTTTATGCAGCAAAACTGATTAATTTCTCAGCAAAACCAGTTAATTGCATGAAAACTCCCTAGTGACTGTTTGAGTTTCCATCCACGATAAACCCTATTTGACAAAATGCATAATAATGAAACTACTCTGTGACCCGAGTCAGCTCTTCCGAGGAATCTGTGCCTCACATGAGGATATGAAGATACTCACTGGGATGAGAAAACAATAAAAAATGAACCGACCTTTAGCACAGGGGGCTGGTAGCTACGTCATAACAGAAAAGTAACAACTTCTTTTGGAAGACAACAGAAAACAAATAAACTTTGGATTTACTAAGACACAAAGCTACTCTTACTAAGCCAGCACTAAATTGCTACAGGAGCAAGGCTTGTCCTCAAACTGCGCATCTGCAGGACCATTGCTGCCCTTCAAATGTTGCCTTGGGGGAACCCGGCATTACCTGCTCCCTGTTGCAGCACTTTAAGAGCCTGGTCTTGGTCTTCTCTTCCTTTTCCACTCATCTCTGTGCTGAGGTGCAATCCATGGTTAAAACCCATCCACGGACAAGGACAGTCTCTTATGGTGACCGATCCCTAGAGGTGGCCATTAGCTGGCTCTTCAAGAGGGAATACGACGAGCAATAACAGCCAAGATTTTGCTATTGCTCTGAATTTCTCAAAAGCCTTATTGAATGGTCTTTCCAGAGGATCAAACCCACCCGTTGTGGTGAATTTATCACTACAGGGGTGGAGAGGTGCCAAATTCCCCTCGGGGTACCAAGCAGCACACTGGGGGTGATGCATCTGCCCCTGAGTTTCCTGCGGACGGTGCTGCCTGTGCTTTCTGTAAACCACTTGTGGGGTAACAGGGTATGGAAGTTTTGGGGCTGGTTGGGGCAGGCAGAGCAGAAGGAGAGGAGGAAAAGCTGGTCCAGCTCCAGGGAAGAGCAGGGGACAACATGTGAGCTGGGGCTGGGAGGAGTCTGTGGTCTTGGCTCATGAGAGAAGGGCTTGGAGAATCCTATGGAGAGTTCCAGGACCCATCAGGCTTCACTCTAGAGGTAATCATCATTAGGTCTAGCAATTACTTGTTAATTGGTGGGAGTTAAAGGGAGAAAAACGATGAAACAGCCCTTCACACACCTGTGCTGAGCCAGGCATGGACCACCTCAGCCTTCATAGACAGAAGGGATCCAGCCCACAAGCTGGGGAGGGTGAGGTTTGAGCATTTATTTCTCTGCATTTATTACGATCAGTTGGGAAGACATTTCCCAGGGTCTCTCCCATCCTTCACACTTCCTTGGCCAAGTCCCTTTAAAGCTAACAAGCTCCTCACCATGGTGAAGACAGCGGGGAAGGTTGAGCGCATCCCTGTTATTCTTCCCTCCCTGCCGTGAAGGTCAGGATGGGAGCGATGGGGTTTATTGGTACACGGGAACCAGCTGCTCCTCCTCCTCATGAGTGTCCTAACCTCACCGACGGGGACCAGCACCCTGCAGGAAAGGACGGCCAAAACATCAGCCACAGCCTGCTGGGAGCAGGGCAGGATTGTGCCCTCTCCTGTCTCTGCTGCTGGAGATAAAGAGAGAGCGGGGACCTGCCGCCAGCATCCTTACGGCAGGGGAGGGAGGGTTGCCTTAATAGTGCGAGGGTGTCAAGGTGCTGAGAGCTGCGCAGCCACCGTCAGCTGGGCTGCAATTTAAAGATGTTTGCACTGGGTGAAGTGCTCCGAAGAAATATTTCTCCTTCATGGCGTGCATCCACACGTGCGCACCCACTTCTTTCTACTTTCCCTACATTGGCGGGCCCTGCATGCTGTGGGTGAGGTTCATCAAACCTGCCTTTTGGTCCCTGCGACGCTGATTTGGGGGCTGAGCCCATGCCAAGCTAAGTTGGCCAGGGAAAGCTTTAGGACCCTGGTGGCTTCTTGGAGATGTGTCAGTGGCCACAAGGACAGAACAAGTGCAGGAGCGTGTGGAGACAGAGAACAAGGTATAGTCCGTCATCTCTTTTCCTCATTCTGCCTTTCTAAATCCCATCGCGCTGAGCTAACAAGGCATCTCTTATCCTTTTCTTGGCCCACGAGCCTTTCACTATGTTTCCTCTCCCCTGTCCAGAGGAGGAGGGGAGCGACAGAGCGGCTTTGGTGGACACCTGGTGTAAGCCAGGGTCACCCCACCTCAGATGTCTTCTCATGATTACATCCTTTAGGGCTTCCTGAGAACCATAAGCTCATGCAAACAAGGGAATTCACCAAATATTTCAAGTCTTTTCATGTGCTAACAGCTCGCTCAACAATGAGAGCCTTCTGACACAGACTTTCATAGCAGTGTCAGACTTTCACTGTCGGCCCTGCGAGCGGGTGGGATGTGAGCTTCATGGGGAGCTCACCACTTGTATTTTCCTATACTCCTTTCCTTCTATTAAAGTGCCAAATTGTTAGCACCATGCTAATGAAACCCATTCGCTTCGCCTGAACTGTCCCCTGGTCACTTGATAAATCACTGGATAGAGGAGTAAATGAAGCTGGCTGGCGATCAGTTGATACCCAGCATCAATGGGTATGATCAGCAGCGCTTCCCTTCCCTGGGGTCACCTGCGGAGATGAACGGAGCTGCCTCCTCTTCTGCTTGCCCCTAAAATCCCCCAAAAAGCAGGAAGAAAAAGGAGCCTGTGAGGCTGAGCATCCTCCCGTGGGGCGAGGGTATCGCGCGTGGTCTCAGGAGGTGGGTGAGCGGTGTCTGCAGGGATATACGAGCTGTTTTCCACCTGGGAGCATGCTTTGGGAGTAAAACCGCAGGCTGGTGATGCACAGAGCTGGCCTGGGAGGGTGGGAGGTGGCTGCTGGGGTGGTCTGATGGTGCTGTACCCACAGCCGAGTCACAGGATCCTCCCCATCCCGCGGGGAGGAGGGTGTAAGTTGTTGCTCTCAAAACAGGGTCCAGTAGTTTTGCTGTTGTGATGGAGCAACAAAGGGTCGGGAGAGACATGAAAAATGCCTGAATCCAGCTTAAATATTACACCGTGAGTCTGAAGCAGCCCCCGCTGTCTCTGGTGGAGCATGCATTAGGTGACTTCTGCCTATTTATATGCGAAAGACTTTGTCTTCTACTGCGCATGTGGCTTCCTGGTGATGGAGATCGGTATCAAAAGGCGTTGCTTTAGTAACTGAAGAGAAGGCAGCACATTTTATACCCTTCCTCCGGCAGTGGTGGCTTGCTCTACCCCATGCTCCGTTCTCCTGTATCCAGCACTGCTGATCCCCTGGGAAACCCAACCAAGAAAATACCTTGTGCAGGGAGCTGGGTCCCTCCCGCACTTCCCAGAGGACTTCAGAGCGCACGTGAAATGCTGATAATTAAATAGAAAAACTCTAAAAAACCCAATCCTTACCTTATTCTGGAGACTGCTTTCATAGACTGTGATACATCTGCATTGCTCCTCCACTTCTTGGGGACAGACAGCAATCCCTGCATTGCCATATCAGTGCCAGTGACTCTCCATATCCGTAATGGGAGAAATCTGTGAACTGCTTTTGTCCTGCTTCTCTGTTCGCCCTTTGCTCCTCTCTCCAAGCTCTCAGGTAGCTTGGGGGGTGTCTTACGCTCTGTTCACCAGGTTTTTCTCCCATCTGTGCCCTGAAATGTGTTTGTACATCCCAATTCTTGGTGGAGCCGACTTGTCTCATTGATGATGAAACCAAAATCTTGGACCTTCTAGTCCCTTGGACCTTTTTCTTCACTCTGGGGAGACCTGGTCTCCCTTTCTGTGCTCCTCGGGGGGCAAAGTCGTGTTCCCCCAGAGGGTGCCCATCTCTCTCCTGTGAATTCAGCGAGGGTTTAAGCTTCTTGAGCACACCAAGGAGCCCAGCTCCTCTGCCTGCTTTCCACAGACAATATCCCATCCAGCTGTGGCTACATGGTTGACAAGGCTGGATTTCCAAGAAGACAAGGCTGAATGGCTCCAAGAGGAAACCTGTCTTGCGTGAACGGATAAAACTGATTTTTCCACTTCTTTGTGCGGCCACAAGCTCTTGTGGCCTCACTTCCCTTGCTCCTTGGTGTTCCTGCCCATCCTCCTACCACTTTTCTGCATGCTTCTCATCGGTCCCTGGCAGTTTGTGTCTCTACCCGAGGTTCAGTGGTACCAGACAGGCCACGTCTAAGCCATCAGGGTGCATTTTGGTTACACCATCTCGCCAGCTTCCGTAAAGCCGTTCCTGAATTGTGAAACAGCTCTCCCATGCCACTCCAAGAAACCTTTCCTGCTCTTAATATAAGCACTGTCGGCTTTTCCTCACAATGCTCGGTGTTATGAGAGCTTCTGAATACTTGCCTGAAAGCCGGGCACCTGCTGACTTGATGCTGTCTGCTGCCATCCTGCCCCACTTTTATTTCTGTCGCCCCCCCCTCCCTTGCTCCTCTGGCTCTGCCGTTCCCCTTTGCCAGCTTGGTGGGGCGGGAAGCCATAAACAATTACATTGTTCTGCAAGAACAATTGCTTTCCTAACTAAAATATCTGGGAAGACGCCCCGGTTGAATCTGAATGAGGAGGCATTTGTTTATTTTCCCTGTGCTGAAAGGAATTAATTATTTTGGGCAGAAGAGAAACTTCTCGGTTTCTGTTTGGGAGGCAGGAGGCACAAGGTCCTGCAGCAGGTCCTGGGTCCAACCGCAGCCGTGCTTCAGGATTCACCTGAAACTTTCCCACTGCCCTTGGGCTACGCGGCCTTGAGCAGGGAGATGCTCTCCAGCTGCGGAAGGACCAGCACTGGTCAATCCCATGTGTTTCCAATGAGCCCCATTCTTTTTGGTCACTCCCCAGGGGGTTTATAAGCCTTGGGCTGGGTGGTCTCCACTTGGTGGGGGTGGTCCTTGGGCTTTTGTTGGGTGGAGCTTTTTTTAAGTGTCTCTCCTTGAAAGGCTGAGGGATTTGGGTTTCTTCACTCTGGAAAAAAGGTGACCAAGAGGGGATCTTGTCAACGCTTATAAATACTGAAAGGGGGGTGTCAGGAGGATGGGGCCAGGCTCTGCTCAGTGGTGCCCGGGGACAGGACAAGGGGTAACGGGCACAAACTTGCCCATGGGAAGTTCCATCCAACACGAGGAGGAACTTCTTTGGTGTGAGGGTGGCAGAGCCCTGGCCCAGGCTGCCCAGAGAGGTGGGGGAGTCTCCGTCTCTGGAGACATCCCAACCCCGCCTGGACGCGTTCCTGTGCCCCCTGCTGTGGGTGACCCTGCTCTGGCCGGGGGTTGGAGGGGAAGATCTCCAGAGGGCCCTTCCAGCCCTACCATTCTGTGATTCCTTAGTTTAACATGGGCAAGAAGGGGAAGAAATGGGGTGGGTGTTTGTAGTGCAGGGGTGAGAAAAAGCTCCTCGGGGAGTCAGGGCAAGGATTGCTCTCTCTTCAGGTGGATGTGTAAGTGCTTTTTGCGAAGTAGAGCAGCAGCAGAGGAAAGGGAGCACATCTCCTGACCCCCCTGACGTGCGTTTTAGAGAAGAGCCCCATGGGCTCAACCCCTGCCTGGTGGAGGAAGATGTCCCATGCCAGCGCTGGAGGTAGGTGCCTGGGTGACGAAGTGGGCTGTGGTGGGGGGGTGCCTAGGAGCGCCCCAAAATCTGGCATGGGTTTCCTCTCCAGGGCACAGGCAACTGCAAGGGCCCAGTGTCAGAATTCACAGCAGGGCATGAATGAACCAAAAACTCTGCTTCTTTTCAGCTCATCAACTATCCCTGGGTCTTCCTCTGAGGTTTTTATTTGTCTTTCTGGGATTTTTAGCACTTGGCATATACGTATTACTTTTTCCTGGCACCATAATCCTCTCCCCAAGAAACCACTTGAAGGTTGTGTGAGTTTTTTTTTAACTGCTCCATCTCAAGGCATTCTGGTCTTCAATAAAGTGTCTTGTAAAACCTGTATTCATAGGTCTGGCTCTCTTTTAAATCTTTTACAAACTCTCTTTCTGTTTCTACCCCCTTCTGTTCTCCTCCATCGCAAGTAAAACCTAGGGAACCATCCTCGGATTCTTTCGTTGTTTCTCCAGGTCTTTCCTCCCCTCCCCAGAAGGGGGGTTGTACCCCTTGCGCCTGCCCCCGCAAAGAGCAGCGTGATCGTTGCGCTGTCCTTTCCCCGTGCCCCCGGGGCTCATCCATCACGGCTTGCCACGCAGACCCTTCCTCTGGGCTGGTGGGGAGTTTATCTCCGGCTGAGCTGGTTTCGCCTGTAGTCATTTAATGTTACAGCTCCCAATAAGTTCCCCGGCGCTCTGTACCGCCGGCTTCAGCAACTCCGTTAGGAGAGATTGACTGCGAGGGAAGCCTGATGTTAAGAGCTGAATTGGTGGATGAAAGCAAGGTAAAACACTTCCCAGGGTTCGGCTGCATCCCGTGGATGCAGACTGCCCTTTGCTCCTTCCTTTTATTCCTCCGCACTGAAAACACACAAGATCCTCAAGCAGAGCGTACACCGAGGAGTAAGATAGGGAGCTGCTGAATTTTCTGGAATAATTTGCTTTGTAGCATGTGTTGGAGGCATAACTTTGGGTCTTGAAGCACTCTGAGAGTCTGGGCATGGGGTTAGCAGTGGAGGCGCAAACGTTGCTTGCCCTGTGTTGCGGGATCTTTGAAAAAAACCTGATGCCTCTTTTTCTTCTTTCTCATTAAAAAAAAAAAAAAAAA
>VXBH01007266.1:86220-105740 GCA_013400035.1 Rynchops niger
TCCCCCCCCAAGGCTTTCTGAATAACGCAGATGTTTCCAGCGAGGCCAGCTCACCGACGCGTTTTGTTTCTAAGCCTTTGAGGACAAACCTTGGACTTCAGTACATTCGTTTGTTGCAGGGTTCTGACTTTATGAAAATCCAATATTTGTTATCTGTGCCGCAGATGATGAAAAATAGCCCCGAAAGCTCAGGTTTTTCTAGCACAAGGGGATGGTAAGACCTTTCTCGAAAAGGTTGATGTTTTACGCAGCGATCGATTATTGGCCGTGGCAACAACAGGTTAGGCAAGATGACGTCCAGCATATCATCTGGCTCAGGCAAGATTTGGTGTATTTGGCCCTTGCAATGGAGAAAACCAACAAGAGCTTGGGGTCAGGGCTGTGTGGAGATCCTGATTATCTTTTTGTAGGTTTTTTTTTTGTTTGTTTTTGTTTTTTTTTTTTCTTTTCCCCTGGAAAAACTGGCTTTCTACAGAAGATCTTTATTTTTTGGGGGTTAAAAAAAAAAAAAAAGGGGGGGGGCGTTAGAAAAGCAAAAAAAAACCACTTAAGAAGTAAAAAACCTTCTACCTGAACTTTCTTGGTTCTCTTAAAAGATGATAAGGTGCAAGAACACGACAACATCCCAGCAGCAGGCACCATCCTGCAGCCATCCACGGCTGGTGGGGCTTTCTCAGGAGGAAGCGTTTCCCAAGTGGGTTAGGTGCTACTCCAAGCTCTTAGCGAGGCTCCGAGGAGCTATTTGTTGCTGGTTTGTAGCTCAGGGACGGCGTCCCACCAGGGAAAACCAGCCATGATGCTCTCCCAGAGGAATCCCTCAAGGCAGGGGGGTTTCTGAGCGTGAAGGACGCGGACCTAGGGGTGCTCGCACAGTGTCCTGCTGTTTCTTGCTTGCGTGGAGGTGCGTCTGCTTGTGCCTACAAGCACAGGGCTCTGAGTACTTAACCCGCGGGTTGTCATCAAGCAGATGGGAGAGTGATACAGAGCAAATGAAATATGTATATTTGTCAATAAACAGATGAAGATTAATCCAAGGCAGAGGGGGGGTGTGCTGCAGGCAGGGCTGGCTCTGCATCAGGGTACCAGCGTAGCTGCAAACGAGATAAGAGGCTTTATTTGTGTTGCTATAAAGCAAAGAAACACTGTAGCTAATGGTAACGAGAGGCACAGCACTGCTTAAATTTGGAGGGGCTTAAAGTTTGGGCTGAAGTTTGCAAGCAGGAGGTGAAAAAGGCAATAAATCCATAAACGCAGGTGAGGCTTAGAGGAAAAGTGGGGTGTTAAGGGAAGATGGTTGTGTAGGGAGGGGGTGATGGGGGGGTGACCATCACTGCTTGGGTGGGGGATGGAGGTGGCCTGAATGAACGGACCAGGGTCCCCATGGGGAAGTGAGGGGGAACTGGTGCAGTGTCTTGGGGAAAGGGTGGGATTTTTGGTGGGGAGAGGAGTTTTGGTGATGGAAGTAGGGAAGGAGCGGTTGCTTCTACCATTCGGGCAGGCAGAGGAAGGTAGTCCCAAGGCTGAGCCTCCAAACCCCCTGGGAGCTGTTTCTCTGCAGGAGCCCTGGAGAAGGCTCCAAGGAGACCTTCAAGCCCCTTCCAGTATCTGAAGGGGGCTACAAGAAAGCTGGGGAGAGACTTTCTACGTGGGCATGTAGTGATAGGATGAGGAGGAATGGTTTTAAACTGAAAGAGGGGAGATTGAGATGAGATCTGAGGAAGAAATTCTTTGCTGTGAGGGGGGTGAGCCCCTGGCCCAGGTTGCCCAGAGAAGCTGTGGCTGCCCCATCCCTGGAGGGGTTCAAGGCCAGGTTGGACGGGGCTTGGAGCCACCTGGGCTGGTGGGAGGTGTCCCTGCCCAGGGCAGGGGGTGGCACTGGGTGGGCTTTAAGGTCCCTCCCAACTCAAACCATTCTATAAATTCTCTTTTTCTGGGTTTTCCCCCTAGCCTGGCAAAGAGCAGTTTTCCCCAGAGTGCTGCAGGCTTTTGGCCCAATTTTGGGGATTAAACACAGTCCCGGTCATAGCCTCCTACTTGCAAAAGCTTGCCTGTCTTTGGAGCGTGCCCTGCCTGCTTTGGCTGCTGCTGGGTTGGTTTGGGGTTTGGTTTTTTTTGGTAGCTAGCCCCAGGTGGCATGTGGCATCTGTGCTGTAATTAGGGCGGTTTGCTAATGGCTCTCTGCAGACAGCAGTACACCTGGAAGATCATTAGCAGGGATGTGGTGTGAGAAAGATGGTCCCACCAGAAGGATAAGGCAACTTATAGTGGTGTCAGCGTCCACGAAGGCAAAGACGGGGAGCCCCAGTGAAGGGGTTTGGGGTCTTGGTGGGTCAGAAGTGGATTTGTGTAGTGCATGTTGCAACCTGGGAAGCCAGCTCGTGGCTGTGGGGAGCAAAACCCCATTTCACCTGGATATTTCCAGCAATAAAATGCTGGAGTTGCAGATCCTGGAACACGGGGTTTATTTCCTGGCCATCATCTGCTTGGTGCAACCCACCCCTGCTCATGCCCATCAACGGCCCAAGAGTCTGAGACCCCATCCATCAAAACGGAGTGGGTTTTTCGAGTGAGTTTCTGATTAAACCTTCCCCTGATGGGGCTCCAGCAGAGGTGGGGTGCAGGTGAACTCCCGCAGAGATGCCTGCAGCTTCTCATTGATTCAAATCAGCCTGTTTCAGTGGAGAAAAATTTTCCCTGAAGGTGCTTCCCCAGCATTTTTACTGGCATTATAGAAGCAAAGGTGACAGAAACATTTAAGGTATTAAAAAAATAAGTGGAAAAAGGGTGGTTAGGCAGATCGGAGCTGAAGATGAGGCTTCATTTAAGCAAGAACACAGGCGAAATGAAATTTAAGCTGTGCTTTATGGGAAAAGCAGTAGTGAATAAACTCACAGATCACCTTATTTCATTTACTGCTTCCCCTGTAAATTGTGCTGACTGTCAGTGTGTCAGGCAGAAGTGGGAAACCTGCAGGTTTCCTAACTGCAGGAAAACTGGTGGACTTTTAGTGGGTTTTAGCCTGGGGAAGAGCATCTCCTCTCCACTTTGGGGCACAGGGAAACCTCTTGGTTTTCACTAGCTCTTTGCAGCATCAACTCTTCTGGCTGGGATTTGCCAGCAAAAGCTTCCCAGACCAACAGAGAGAAGTTAATCACAGAATGAGAAGAGACCTTAAAGCCCACCCGGTGCCACCCCCTGCCCTGGGCAGGGACACCTCCCACCAGCCCAGGTTGCTCCAAGCCCTGTCCAACCTGGCCTTGAACCCCTCCAGGGATGGGGCAGCCACAGCTTCTCTGGGCAACCTGGGCCAGGGGCTCACCCCCCTCACAGCAAAGAATTTCTTCCCAATATCTCATCTCAATCTCCCCTCTGCCAGTTTAAAACCCTTCCCCCTCGTCCTATCGCTACATGCCCATGTAGAAAGTCCCTCTCCAGCTTTCTTGTAGGCCCCCTTCAGATACTGGAAGGGGCTCCAAGGTCTCCCCAGAGCCTACTGAGCTAATTATAGTTATAAACGAGAGCCATTGATTTCCATCCCTGGAGGAACGCCGTGTTTTGAACTCAGCGCAACACATGGAGTCAGCGTGACGCGAGGGGACCCTGCAGACCAAAGTGACGTGGCCGGGGTTGAGGGGGGGGGAGGGGGGGAAGCAAACGTCGTTTGCCCATGCCTCCCCCACTGAGTTGCCGGCGATGGAGGCAGATTGCATTTCAAGTGTGATGTACGATAGCGCTGCTGGCAGAGTTACGCTGATCCATTAGCTACCGAGCCGCTTGGAGCTTCCTCCATCACATGCGGGTCGGGGCGAGCAAGTGCCGCCACATGCTAATGCAACCTGCCATCGTCGCCGGGTGATAAAGTTTGTCCGTTATTGGCTTGTTCTGCATTAGCCTCTTCGAACGCGGAGTCATTTTGCAGCTCGTGTTGTTGGACTATGTGGGGACAGGAGATTGGTATCTCCTTGTGCGGGAAACAAAGCGCTCTGTCCTTAATCAGATGAAAATAGAAGCAAGTAGCGGCTTTTTCCATCCGTTGAGCAGCGCCTGTGTGGGTTTCCCCCCTCCCTTATTTGTTTCTTTGGCTGCGTTTCAGCGCTGGGCAGAGGGCTCTACGTGGGATGGAGTGCGGAGTTGTAAAGTACCGTTGGAGCCACTTGGGTGTGACGAGGCACATAAACGCGAGATCGTTATAAGAAGTGATTGCTCGGAGGGAGAGGGGAATAAACAAACATCCAACACGCTTCTCAAAGAGAAATGAGTTCACTAAAAATTCAAGGTAGTAAGTTATGCTATGGAGAGAATGAAAAAAAAAATCATATGCAAGCCTATACAACATTTAGAGCGTCGTACTCCAGTCACTTGGAGAGAAGTGATGGTTCTTTCCTTTTTTTTTAATTGTGCTCGGTCATTAGTTCTGGGGGGGGGAGGAGGTGGCCTGTAACTTTGCTGTAGCAGCAGGAAAAGTCAGTGCATTTGTGCTGCCTGGAACAAGGGGATTTCTCAGCATTGTCTTGGGAGCGCGTCTCGTCTCTCGAGGCCCCCTGAAATACTGGTTTGCCAAAAAAACGGGTCTGCTGCGTGCACGTGGTGTATCTCACCCCAGGCTTGGCAGCCCCTTGCAATGACATGGTCCGTGGGGAGAGCAGTGCCTGGTGCTGGGCTGGATCCGTGCGTGGACCGGAGCGGCCATCCATGCTCAACCTGGTGTGGGTGTCCCCAGGCGCTTGGGGACTGGAGCTCACGGGTCCACATGCCTCGGCGCCATACCATGGCCACGCTTGGGCCATATTCCGGTCTCAATGGGCCAAGTTCAGGGGATTTAGGTGCTTTTGCATCATGCTCCGTGCAATGGTCTGGGTTGTGGGGAACCAGCAGCACAGTGGGCTCCCTAACGTCGCCTTCTGCAAAAAAAATCAGAGACTAGGTGTCTTGCTATTCTTTCTGCTTTTATTTTCTCTTCCTCCCCGGACCCAGCTGCCCACACTGACCCTCCTGGGGATTGCAATGGCGTTTGAGATGCCCTTTAGCAGAGCAGCCTCCTTTGAGCTGCTTGTCATGACAGCCCCAATCCCCTCCGTGTCAGATCTTCTGTTTAAATGGCACTTCCAAACGCTGATATTCTTTTACTTTTAGCAAATTACCATATAGCCACTAATACGATATGAAGCAGCATAAACATTTTTATGGCCAGTAATAGTCATGGATAACAACTTCTTCATATTTCAACTTCCCAGGCCATTAGACCTTCTTAAATAATTCGTGTTATATCATCATTTAAGGCTGTGTGGCATTGCTTTGAGGTGATTACGGTCTGTAACAAACCTCCGCTGGGAGCGGTAATGTTAACACAAGTTACTGGTTTGATATAGGTGATTGCAGACGCTGTGATGCTGCCTTGGGGCTGGGAGGGATGACGTTTATTATCCACGGCTGGGTTATGCAGTCGGGGTCTGAGCAAGCCGAGATGCTGCGGTGGGATGGATGAGGAGGTGATGCGGGGCTGGAGGGGGGAGCTGACGCCGCTGGTGCCTGTCTTGGCAGAGCTGTGCCCGTGCTGCGAGCGCCGCTGGTGGCATCTGGATGCAGGGACTGCGGGCTGAGATGGCCTTTTCTATCAGAGGTTTGCAGAGCGAACTTTTCTCGCCCCCTTGCAGATCTGTGATGCGTGCAGCCAGCACAGAGCAGCCTCCCTGGCCACAGGGCTGGGATCCCAAAGAGGCACCGCTTGGCCAAGAGAGGATGATCCCAGTGGACCCTACCTGTGCATCTGCTCTGGGGCCCACGGGGCTCATAAGTAAAGCTCAGGAGGGTTTATTGGTCCCAGATGGTCCAACAAATCAACTCCAGCAAGTGATGGAGGCTGATTGTCTACATGGTGCCTCTCTGTTCTCCCTGATGCTCTCGGTTGGCACCAGTGTTAGTTTTCCTTTGCAGCCCTGTCCTGATCTGCCCTCATATTTAATGGATGAAAGCCTTTCCCTCCTCCCCTGCCGCAGAGGGCAAATGGAGAGCTCTTCTCCGACAGCCAATTCCTCCCAAGGCAGACGGAAATCTTGTCGGAGTCATAAAGTTGTCTTGCTGGTGTCAAGTTGGCCATAGAGAACTAAAATATTGATCCGTTCTTCCCCACAAAACTTGACTGATTAGCTAGAGTGAGTGTGACGATGTTTCCGTAAGGTCTGATCTAGCTGCTGGAAAGGCATTTGCTTTGCTGGTGAGAATTTCTTTGGGTTGTCTGGGTGGAAGATAGTTTTTAGGAGGCAGGAGCTGGCAAAGCTGCTCGAGGCTGGATGTCCCCGTCTTGGGTCCTCGACTCATTCAACTCGCAGCTGAGCCCTTGGTAACAGGATGCTTGTGCTCTTTGGAAACCTCCTACTTGAAGTGCCCTGTTTCAATATGGTTTTTGCCCCCGTTTTCTAAATCACTTGTCTCTGTAGAGAGCTCCAGGATGGCTTTGCTCATGGTTGATGTTGGGACTCCAGCCATGTGGAAGTCTGCTTATTTGTCCCTAACCTATGCAATAATAAAACTAGCGCCCCATGCTCAAGAGGGACCTTGGCTCTTTCTGTCCTGATGATCACCCCCGGGAGGAGTCCACAGCTGCTCTTCCCCTCCCCGGAGAGACACGGCAGGATTCAAAGCCCCATCTTGAGCCCCATCCTGCTCCACCAGCTGCAGCACGCCAAGCAAATAACCAGGACGGCTGATCCGTTTGCACAGGTGGTGGGAGGTAGCAGCGCACACTGGAGCGAGGTATGCACAGCCGAACACCCACACACCTCCAACAGCAGTTCAAGCGTGAGTTACAGCTCCGTTTCATTTACTTCAGGTAGAGGCACCCACGGAAAGCTCCTGTGACAGCCCCCATCTGCACGTAGCTTTTCTTGGGAGCTTCCCCTTCTGTAGGTTCCCCGGTTAGTTTGGCCAGTGAACAGTAATGGGAAAAATAGCTGATTTTTGTATTTTTTGAAGTTTTGGGTAAAACAAGCAATTGGGGAGCTCTGCTGTGCCCGGAGATGGGGAGCAGGTTCCCCAGATGCCGCTGCTGCGGCCGAGCTGTTCCTCTGCCCATGCTGCACCTCCCATGGTACCCTTAGCATCCGTGACCCTGTGACGGATACAGCCTCGCCTGACCCAAAGAAGGACTTCAGCTTGCACAAAACCCGCTGCTGACATTTCCTACGCAAAGCTTTGTGCCGGGGGCTGGCCACGTGGTTGTATCTCTTACAGTAAAAATCAATACCTCACAGGGGGAGCAGAAACCCCCGTGCGTGAAACATGTCTTTGGATCAAAACATGTTTGTTTGGGGTTGGTTTTATTTTGTTCTTTTTGTTTGTTTGATTGGGTTTTTTTGTTTGTGTGTGTTTTTTTGGTGTTTTTTTTTTTTTTTTTTTTTTTTTTGTGTTTTTTTTTTTTTTTGTTTTTTTTTTTTGTTTTTTTTTTTTTTTTTTTTTTTTTTTTTTTCTGGGGAAAGTTTTAAGCATGTGACTTTGGTTCAGAGTTTTTGTGAGATTTGGACTGTGAACATTTCACTGGGGATTTCCCAAAGGGTCTGGAGATGGTCCTAGCAAGCGGCTTTGCTGCACGGGGACACCAAGCTCTTGGGTTCTTTAACCTGGATGACCGACTCCAGAGACCTGGGATGTGTCCTCCTTGGTAACAAGTCTCCTCCATCTCTCAGAAATTTGGACAAGTTGCCCCCCAACCCTTCCAGCCCTTGGAGCAGCGTGTGCGAGTGGCATCGCTGCTGTCCTTGGGAAGGAGGTTGAGCAGGGTTTTCAGACAGCAGAAGCTGCACCAAGGACTGAGCTCCTGAGCTGCCCCAAGGGCTTTGCGATTCAGTTTTGCTTTGCTGCAGGGCTTGGAGCCCCTTACCCAAGGACAGGAGGGGAAGGGCTAAGTTTATTAAAAGATTTAGCAAGATGATGTCTCCAGGACAAAATTTCCCTGTGAGCACAAACGTCAAGGATGTGTGGGCCATCCTCACCCTTCCTGTGTTGTAACCTTTTCCTTTCTCTCCAACTCATCAATGACCTGGAATATCAATCCCAATCTCAAGAGAAGAAACCAGATTTAATTCTAGAGTTTCCCCTCTGCCCATGCATGAAATCTCCCCCTTGAAGGGCTGTTTTGCTTTATACCGTCCCTGGTGTTTTCCTCAGCTCTGACAAGGGTGGCTTTTGAGGGGCTCCACCAAACACGTGCTATATAATAATAAGCTGTGTAATGACATTCAGTTCAACATTTCCCTTGAGCCCTCTGGCAGTGCCTGAGTGGCTGCAGAGATGGGGTGTGATGTGTTAAACCTGTTTATTTTTATGGCAGGGCAGTGCTGTCCGAGGAAGCCTGGGTCTGCAGTTGGGCTGGTGTCTGATGAATAACAAGGGCAGAGGTTTGCCAAGACCAGGCTGGCAATTCTCAAAGGTCAACTTGTGATGGCAACCTGTATTGTGCCACTGGCAATGGTTGCATCAGCCCTTTCCTCCCTGATCCCTTCCTCGGAAGCTTGTAGCTCAGGTGGAGCAGCCTGACTGTGGATGCTCGGGGTTGTTTGCGGTGGGATTCAGTTTTCCACCCTATCTCCAGCCCTGCTTGGGCTCCAGGAGGGATGTGGAGATGACGGAGGTGAACATTAAGTGAAGGCTACAGCTTCTTGTCCTGAATGTCTCTGCTGTACGACTGAAGCGGTTCAAATGGAGGATCTATGGGGAAGGTGTGTATTTTGGTCTCCAGGTGAAAATGGGACTGGGAACCAGGAGATAACGCTCTGGGTCTGGAGGTCCAACCTGAGGACTGGGACCCAGAACCCACAACCCCTTTTCTCCGAGTACCCATCCACCATGTCCCTTCAGCTGGTCCCCACCAGCCAGGACATGCTCTTGTCCCATCGCAGTCCTGGCTATGGGTTGCTCTGCAAATATCTGGGGTAGCTCTGCGGCGGGGCTGTGACCTTCTCTTTTAAAAAAAAAAAAAAAAAAAGATTTTTTGGGGGTAGAAGTAAGGTGTACATGGGTAATATCAGCACAGAGGAGCCCTCGTGGCACGTTTCTGCAGCATCCCCGTCTCTTCCCCGGGGGGGGGACCTGCCACAAATGGCTCACCTGTGTTCGTCCTCTGCGACTCCTTGGGTGGGGATGTTGGATCTTAGATTTCAGCTTTGGGAGGAGAATGTCTGTCACCCGCAGGCGGGGATTGTACATCCAGGGTTTAGTCACTAGAGGGAGGGATGCCTGCACGCACTGGTGGATTTCCAGGCAGAGCTGGCAGCATTTTGGGAGTAAGTTGGTTTTGGTTTGGTTTTGTATTTTTTTTTTTTTATTTTATTCACCATTGATAGGCTTCTCCTTTGTAACAAAGCTTAAAACTTTATTTTTCCCCCGAGTGACAGGTCATATGTGTGATGGTTGGTCTCTGGGACCATCTCTTTGCCAATAGAGGCGAAGCTGAAAACGCACAAATAGCTGCTTCTTTTGGGGCTCAACAAGGTATTCCCGAGTGAGAGGGCAAAGGTGGCCGGCACTTCTTGCCTCATTGAAAAATAAAGGACTGGTGGCACTCCCCGTGGCAAGACTCCATCTCCATCCCCAAACCAGACATGAACACAGGTTCGTGGAAGAGCAGATCTTGGTAACATTTAAGGGTTAAACCACTGAATCCATTGTGCTGGGAACCTAAATAATAATGGTGGCATCTGAGGTCTTTTAAGGATTTGAGTCCAGGCCAGTTACAGGTTTTAACCTCCCTCTCTACCCAGTTTAACCAGTAAGACGGCGCAGAAAGCTGTGTTTGGTGCCTTACGCAAGCGCCGGTGACCTGCAAGAACAGGGTTGCACAGAAACCGCCGATTTCTGTTCGCAAGGAGTTGTACTGAATTGGAAAACTTTGTGGCATGTTCTCTGCTGTCGTTGCATCAACCCAACGACCTGCTCACGTCCCAGCATCCACCGAGCGCTGCCGACACCGTCCAGCGAGGAAAGGGAGAAGACTGAAAGCCCAAGGTGAAAAGTAACAAGCTCTCAGGCACCAGAAAGGTCTGAAAAATCATGAAAACTTTCTCACCTTGCAGATTTAGCAGAAGCGCATAAGTTCCTCCAAATCGGTCTGCTTTTATTCCCATGCAACTGGAAAACAGGAAGATGAAGGGGAAAGTAGCCTTGCTGCCTGGAGGAATTTGGTTCTCCTAGGCTTGGCTGTATCAGCAAGAAAGGATGTAGTATTGAGGCCGAAAAAAAGAATAAGCGAGGATGAGAAGCAGGAGAGTGCTTCAAGTTTCCTTTGAGGTAAGTCCCAGGAGCTGCAAAATAGCCTCTAGTACACAATCCGCGTTATTACAGACAAATGGGGAGAATTTTCCCCCAGTTTTCCTCTGGAAATGGAGTACGATTTTTTGCCATTTGGCCAACTTTTTCCCCCGTTTTCCCTTGAGCTGGGATGCTGCCTCCTGCTCCTCTCCCAGCCTGATGGCAGCCTGTCCATCTGCAGTTAATGATCTCAAATTGCGTGCTGGGAGGCAGCCGCCACCCGCTTGCTTTGCTCAAAGTGCCTTCAGAAAAGCAAACAGCCTCCTCCGTGCCACGGCGCTGATGGCCAAGCCCAAGCACGTCCACAACAAGCCGTGTGGCTTTTGACAGGTAAATCGCTCGGGATTACTCCAAATGTCATCGCTAACAGCTCCTGGGGACCGGGGTATTTATTTACTACTCAGAATAAGAGAAGAGAAGAAGCTCTCTGGCTGGTTTTAAAAGCAAGCCAAACTTTAAATAAAGCTTTAATGGTGTAATTGCTAATTGATGATGAGCGCGGAGGGCTGGAAAAGCCAGACTTCTGGCCACTCGTAAAATGTGCAGCTCCACACTGGAGAAAATTGGGATTTTTTTATTATTTTTTTTTAAGGTTGTATTTATTTCAGACTTTTGTCATAAAGGAGAGAAATAACGTGGGGTTGTGGAGCTTGTTGGTGTCCTCAAGGTGAAATCTCGCCCCTGGGCACTGGTGACCAGTCCGTGCTAACTCAGTTGGCAGTGTCTCTTCATGCTTGAATCTTACACAAATGAAAAATCACTAGAAGAGGGTTTTGGACCCTTCCTTACCAGCTGTGGGCTGTGGCCACAGGACTGGCAGCTTTGGGCAAGCTTCCTCTCCAGCTTGCACCTCACCATCAGCTCCCAGGGCTTTTTCCTGAACTGAGATTTCTGTGCCTTTGCAAAAAGTTTGATTTCAAGGAAGTTGACCTTTTCTATGCCATTTTCAGACAAAAAATGCTTTTCCCTTGAGGAAGCCCATAGGGTTCAGCAGGTGTTGCTGGAGGAACTGAGGGGCACCTGAAGCCAGGGGTTGGTAGGGCCATGCTTTTGTCTCCATCTCTTTTATCCAGCTTATGGGAGCCCTACGTGGTGCAGGGGCTCTGGGTGCCTCTGCCAAGCACGGGGACCTCAGGGCAGCCCCACGGTCCACCAGAACGACATCAGCCCAGGGTGTGGGTGAGTAACCATGGGCTGCTGGCTCCCCGGTGTCCCCCAGACAGAGACCGGTCTGTTCTCGGTGCTGGGAGCAAGTCCGTGTGCCAGGGAGACTATGGCTGGCCTTGGCATGGCAGAGTTGGGTTAATACACTTGTCTGCCTTCAACTCCAGAGGAGCAGAGATGTGTGCAGGTTAAATCCTGGATTAAATGAAGGTGCACAATGACGGTGTTTAACTGAGCTGGCCCAGCTCCCCTTGGGTGGATGGATGGAGGGATGCAGGCGCTTCCCAAGGACGAGACGGGTGCTTGCGGGAGCTGTGTTGTGCTCGCTGATGGCTGGAGAAAATTCTAGTAGAGAAGCGAAGGAGCACGTGGGTTGTCGTTTGATGGCTGCGGTTATTTGCAGGCTTTGGGAGTGCTGCAGCTTGGGGAAATGCGGTGCTTGAAGTGGAGACTTCTTGGTGCTACCAGTGCCTTGCATGACCTTCAAGGCCAGGGTGGACGGGGCTTGGAGCAACCTGGGCTGGTGGGAGGTGTCCCTGCCCAGGGCAGGGGGTGGCACTGGGTGGGCTTTAAGGTCTCTTCCAACCTGAACCATTCTGTGATTCTGTGACCCGACACAAAGCTGAGTTCAAGCAGTCCTGATGCTCCCTTCGTTTTAGCACAGCAAAGGCTTGCCGCTGGGCTCACGCTGGCAAAGAGACCTGGAGCTGCAAAATGTGATGGTAAAGGGGAAAAAATCATCTTCCTCTATCTGCTGTGGAGAGCTGGGCAGTGGGTCAGCCTGCTTGGAAGTCATTGCTGCTGGGAGGAGAGGTAAAAGGCAGAGCTGGGCTCGCCACATGCTCTCTTTGCAAGAAGGTTTCTCTCACTGGTGCTGTTGGGTGCCCAGGAAGCATTCCAAGAAGTTAATTAATTTTCTCTCATCAGCAGCCGCAGCACCAGCAAACAGAGTCTGGAGGAGAGGGGAGAGCATTGCCATTTTGCTGCGGCAGCTCCCCCCTAAGTCGCAGTGATAGTTACTTTGTCTTAGCAAAAATGAAATGTCAAGTGGCGACAGAGAAAAATATTCTTTTAATGCTGAGCAGTAACTGGGTTTCCAAAGTGCTGGGCTCTGGAGGTAATGGGGAGAGCTGGGACGGAGGCAGCCGGGACCACACAAGATTAATTCAGACTCCAAATGAGCCTTCATACGTGATGTGTTGCACCATACATCACTGTCACGCAGACAGCAGCAGGTTGGGCTCAGAGCTCACTTGTTTGCTCCCGGACCCGCTTCATCCCAGCATGCGCTGGCAGACGCGGTGGCGGGGCGTCACGGGGGTCTGCTGCCCGCCCTTGCTGCGTTTTGGGTGGGGAACTCGGGAGGCGAAGGATGCAAAGCGCAGAGCTGAAGCAAATTCTGCCCAAAAGTGCTTTAGTGGGAGATAACCCCGAGGGGGACCACAGCCCCCGTGTGTTGCCCCACATTGTCCTATCTGAGGTCATCACGTCATGGCGCGCAAAGCCTGGGGTAGTAAATGCTCATCGATAACCTGCCTCTTCCCAGAAGCTGGGTCTGGGCTCATGAGTAATTTTCAGATAAATAAGGACTCGGCTTTCTCTGACTTATTTGCAAGAGATAATTCAGACAGCCGTGGCCTTCCTGGTTTGTTCTTTTTTTTTTTTTCCCTTTTGAATTGTCAGGCTGGCATTGTAAGTGCCATACTTTCATTAAAGTTTAATTTCCCCGAAGAGTGAAATATTAATGAGAATAGGCTTAATACTGTCAATAGGAAACAGACCCAAACAGATAATTTGCTAATATAATGACTTGGGATTTTATCTATTTCAAGCTTCACGATTGCTCTTCTGCTGTGATCTGGTGCAGGTAATAACCATTGTCGACTCTGTTCAATGAGAAAACTTAATGAGTTTAGAGCGGAATCACCACTTTGCGCATTTGCATCCCGGCGTGCCCATCACTAATTCCACAGCCCCTGCTCCCCTGCCCTCTGCGTGCTTCATCTCGCTCCCTTGGGTGGTGGTGGGACACCAGCCCTGCTCTTGCTCAGGTTGAAGAGGAGCTGAAGCAAATCTGGGGCTGAGATCCAGGATTTTGGATCCACTCAAGCGTCCCCCTCAATGACTCACCTGCGACCAGGATCCCCAAATACCCTTGAGGCTCCGCACCCTGGAGACTCCCACCTTTGTGGTCACGGCTGGGTGCTGTGCAGACCTCTGGGACCCCAAAATCCTTTCCCTTTCCCCAGCACTGAGGAGCATCTGCTCCATCAGGCTCCGTCATGCCCTCTTTAGTCTCAGCTGCTTAAGGAAACAAAAGGCGGTGAATTACCTGGAGCGGTTCCTCGGTTCCTTGGCAGGTGGGATGTGCCATTAACTGAGAGGTTGCTACAAGAAGGTACATGAGAAAGTGGATGGGGCGAGGGGCTGGGAGGTGACCCAGGGACAGCCTGACCTGCTCAGTCCAAACAGGCATCTGGACCAGGGTGAGCACCTTCCCAACGTTTTGGGAAGCGTCTACGAATTGGAGAGCAAGCTGTGACGCTTTCCCAGCCCCACCGGTTTGTAGTGCAGGTGTTTTCCAGGACAGACCTGTTCGCTTTGCATTTGGTTTGGTTTTGNTTGTTTCATCGCTTTTTGAAGCTGCACACCTTGCAGCAAGGGGCACCGCAGGCACGGCATGAACTGCCTTGTCTGCAGCAAGCTTTTTTGCTTGTTCCCTTGTTTGCTGCGTTCTTGCCTTAGAACAGACTGTGAACAATTATTTCCATTGCCTTTTTCTATGCCGTTAGGGGTTTGATGTACCATATCTTCATTTTGATAAGCTTTTCACTTTGGACCGGTGTTGTCTACTCGACTGTTCCTCATCCAAGCCTTTGCTCGCCCCGGTTACCACGCGCTGAACCTTTCCCAGTCCTGCTGCGCTCTGAGATGGGAGACCCAGGTTGCACTCCGCATTCAAAATATGCCCGTGGATTTATACAGTGATCGGAGCTGTTTTGGAGACAGATTTTATTCCCGTGGAGGTAAGTCCCCTCGTTTCCCAGTGCAATCCCGCTGCGGCCAGGAAGGGCGCTGTGAAGGGACAGTGCTGGAGAGCTTCTTGTTTTCCGGAGCTCCATCAGCAGCTCTTGTAGAGGATGCTCTCCCTCCCTGCGAACCGTGATGTCTCCAGCTCTCTGGACCCCGTTTCCTTTGTCAGCTAAAAGGAAGACTATTTGGTGTACTGCCTTTCATTCCTGATGTGTTTGCCAGCACCTGGGGCATCCACCCGCTCCAATAATAATACTAACGGAGCAGTTTCCAGACCCCATTTCCCCTCGGAGGCCAGGATGAGTATTTACACCCATCTCCAACATGGTCCGTGCATTCAAAGCATTGAAATTTCCCCCGTTACGGAGCTTTTCTGAGTAGCTTCACGCAGCTGTCCCTAGTAAATAAAACCCTGTGTTTTCGCTGTTTGGAAATGAATGCGGATCTAGCTGGTTTCAGAGCTGAGCGTATGGGCTGCGTTTGAGTGCCGGGAATGTGTTTGCTTGTGATTTAATAATCCTGTGAGTCATGGCTGTACCTCCCTCCCGATTGTTACCCTTGCATCTCTTTGTCGTTGAGTGGATGTTCTGGAAACTCTGTTTTTCTTGTGAAATCAATTACGTTCCACCCTTTATTATCTGCCAGGTCTCATGCCGGCCCCGCTTGCCAAGAAAACCTCCCCAACAGCCCGGGTGTGGATTGCGGCAGCGATGCTGAAGGCAGCCCAGCCAGGAGGTGGGTCCTGGGGCCAGATTTGGCACCTCCAGGGTCTCGCAAAGCTCGTTCCCTACCCCATGGTGCCTGGATGGAGCAATCCCCGGGGCAAGGGATGCTCCACAGCCCTGATTTCTGCACGCACCTCTGACCCGGTTTGCGCATAAACTGTATTAAACTTTTTCCCCACAGCAGAACATGATTCTTTCCGAAATGAAGTCGGATCCGCCGAGACTTCAATAAACCTTTAAAAGCGTTTAATTAAAAAAGCACAAAGCCTGGGAGGATCAATCCAGTGTTAATGACCTGTCATGGGGCTGTGTGTAGCTTGTTCGGATTGACCCGCGAGGGAGCAAGGAAGAACTGTGCAACCTGAGGGCTCTAAATCGGCCTCGCCGGGGCTATCCCAGCTTGCAGGAGAAAGGAGAGCTGCCTGCTTTCATTTGCGTCCGGACAGATCCTGATTAAAATTAACGTACGGCTTGAATACCAGCTGGTTTTGAAGGCCACGAGCCGTGTGGGGCTGTCAGCAAGCCGCCAGCAATGGGGCCACAGGGGGGCAGCTGGGTGGAGAACTCGGGGGAAAACTGGAGGATGCGTGGGAAAAGGAGCTTCTCTCGCTTTGGAGAAAAATCAACGGAGTGCAGGAAAGCATAAAGCCGAAATTTTTAAGACAGGGAAGTTTCTTTCATTTCTAAATCAAAGGTTTGATGCAAGGAAAACAAAGCAAAACAGTTCAAAAACTTGTAGCTCCGGCACGGAGAAGGGCTGGAGAAGGAGATAGCTGCTGTCACCAAACATCTCCGCAAATAGCCGTGACGCTTTTCTTGGAGGGATGTATTTTAAAAGACAATAAAGTGGAGAAGAAACAGTTCCTTTTATTTCCCTCCAAACCCATCCCTTTGGTCTTGAGTTAGCAGAAAACACATTTTCCTGTCCAGAAAGATGTGAGAAACATTCGTGGATGTGTGTCGGAAGAAAAACCCTTCATCCCCTCCAGTGGGGAGGAAAAGGAAACTGGTACGAAACTGGACCTTGAAGAGGCAGAGGGAGATGTGGGCGAGGGCAGAGCTGCCATTTCAGACTGAGTCCTTCAACAAAATGGAAGGGAAGGACGTCTTTTACCCGGAGCAGCAGAAGGGAAAATGGGGATGTTTTTCTCAGAGTGAGTGATCAAATGTGTCAGAGAAAAGCAGATGTTTTGGGCAGACATTTGCATGTAATCAAACCCTCTGGTTTTTTGATTGAAAAAATTGGCAGTGGCAAATTTCCAGCCAGCACACCCTGCAATCAAAGAAGAAAAAAAGCTTATGAACGAGGAAAGGGGATAAAAGAGAGCCTGGGAGAGACCTGGCCACATCTTCCCACCCCGGCTCTCATTGGGCTTGTTAACCTGGGCCTTCCCAAGCTGGGCTTTGGAGTGCCTTTGCGCATCGGGCACGTCCCCTCCTCTGGGCACTCTGTATTTGTCATCATGGTCTCTTGAGACCTACATCATAGAATCACAGAATACTTCAGGTTGGAAGGGACCTTGAAGACCACCCAGTGCCACCCCCTGCCCTGGGCAGGGACACCTCCCACCAGCCCAGGTTGCTCCAAGCCCCGTCCAACCTGGCCTTGAACCCCTCCAGGGATGGGGCAGCCACAGCTTCTCTGGGCAACCTGGGCCGGGGGCTCACCCCCCTCACAGCAAACAATTTCTTCCCAATATCTCATCTAAATCTCCCCTCTTCCAGTTTGAAGCCATTCCCCCTCATCCTATCACTACATGCCCTTGTAGAAGGTCCCACGCAGCTGCATCCTCATCGTTCTGGTGCTGAGGATGGGTGTCTCTGCCCCTTTCACCTTGTGAGCTCTGGGGAATGGCATCACGCAGGGACTGGTGGGTCCCCAGGGAGATGGGGAGGGCACAGAAGGGATTTTCTGCATCTCTCCAGGGGAGCTGACTTTGCACCACAGTGACATTTTGCTTCGCAGCCCCGCTCAGGCATCGCACTTTTTTCCCTGACTTACGCTCTGTTTTATTGGACTTGCAGCAGCCTCCGAGCCAGAGATAAAACACGTCCTTCCTGTCTGTAAGAGGGTAAATTATTGACATACTTAATAAGCATAACTTATCATTAGCCATAATTCATGCTGGTGACAGAGACACAGCTGTTCCTGGAAAGCAGAGTGGCTCTGAATTTCAGATTTCCACAGGCCGGGCTCCTGCTGCAGCTCCAGAGCAGTGACACAGATGTCACCGCACACCATCCCTTGCCCTGGTGATTGCCGTCCCAGGGCTTTGCACAACGTTCCATCTCGGTCTGTGCTGGGAGTCAGGGGAGGCTGGACACCGTGTGCCTCTCCCCAAGTCCAGAGATTGGTAATGTAATTAAATGAGTAGGTCTTGCAGAGCTGGCGGGGAACGGAATGTCCCTGGAGGCATCCAGCTTGCAGCCACATGGGGCCAAAAATCCCTGGTGGAGGACGAGGTCGCCTGCTTCTCCCCACAGCACCCAGCTGCAGCCCGTGCTGCTCCTGCTGGCGATGCCCAAATCCTGGCAGGGGGGTTGCAGCCAGTCCAAACTTTTTCTCCTTTAACTTCTCTCCCATGTTCACCCTGGTCCCTAATGTGAGAGGGGACGTTCCCACAATCTCCATTGCTTGCAAACGAAGAGCAGCTAATCATATTTAGGGATGGAGAAAGCCCTGGACCACTTTCCAGAAGTTTTCAGGGCAGTTGTAGGGGAAGAGGAGAGACTGAAGCCTCCCACGCTGGCAGCACATGGGGTCTGGGGGTCTTACAACTAGTGGGTGAAGTTTGATCACTAGAGGTGGGAAACTCTGCCTGTCATCGATGGGGTAGGCACATAAGGTGAGGTCTGGGGGTCCGGTGTTCACTGCTCTCTGGTGGATGGGTCCAAGCTGGTCTCCGTTTCCCTGGCCAGACAGGGTGCTCCCAGCTTCCTTCCTGCCCTTGGCAGAAGGTGAGGAGATTCCTGGTCCTCATCTCCCAGGTGGGACCTAAGGAGGCTGCTCAAGTAGGTGCACACCAGGGAGGATCTGGGGGCATTATTTCCTGCACCTGTTCAACCCTTCTTCCAAAGTGCTTGCAGAAATTTGAGCTCTGATCTGGGCCCTAGAAAGCGATGTACCCCCATGAGGGAGCTCACCCCTCGCCGGGCTGGTGCACCGAGACAAACAGGAGGTGGAGGGGTGTGTGAGGGCGGACAGCAGGAAGAGACCACGTGTGAACCTGTGTACACCACAAAGTGACAACGCGCCCTCTGAATAACCAGCAAATTCCCAAAACTTCAAGGTGCCTGTCCATAAAAGGTGCTCTTCGCACCCACGAACTCGGCCCTGAGTGTCAGCCTGGCTTTTGGAAATGTTTCCCGGGGATCTTGGCACATTGGACATCTGCAGGGAAGTGCTTGTGAACATCTGAGTACCAGCACCAGCTGATTCCAAATAAAGAATCAGTTGAAGGAAATATCACTATTTTTTTTTATTTTTTTTTTTCCCAGGCAATTTGCAAGAAGTGAAGGCAGTGGAAATCCGTCAAGCGGCGGCTGCCACGTTGTGCATTCGATTTGCTCCGTGGCTTGAAGACATCAGCATGTTTTACAGTGGCACTGATTTTCAAACCATCCCTCTGGCTCGGCGGCTGCGGGAGCAGGTGAGGCGGGCACGGGGCTGTCTGTGCACGCCGAGCACGTCTCCCTACCAGCATGTATTTCCCCACTGCTCCGGGGACCCACGTGAATCGCAGGCTCCCGCGACTAAAGATGCTTGCTCAAGGCCCGTGGTGCTTTAACGGAGGCAACACTCAATGCCGGACGTTTCTCCATCTCCTCTCATCTCCCTTTCTCACTGGCGCAAGCAGTGTTTGCTGTCGGCTCTCTTAGCAAGGAGGGACACTCGCCAGATATATAAAACCAAGCTTTTCCCCGAGGGCTCAGGCTGCAGCAGCTGGAGGAGGCAGGTAGCCGTGTCTGCAGCCTTACAGAGGGACAGGAATATGGAAGAAAGGGCTTGGGCAGCCCACGCTCTGCCCATTATGCCCAGCATGTCCTTGGCCATGCAGGGACCTGTGTGCATGTGCACAGCCTGGCCCGTGCCCTGGTGGAGAAGCAGCCTATGGATACATCTCTGCTTTTATGAACAGCTCAACAGAGCAGAGGACAGGCTGGTATTGAATCATGGAATGGTTTGGGTTGGAAGGGACCTTAAAGCCCACCTCCCACCAGCCCAGGTTGCTCCAAGCAACTCTTGTGTACTCTTCGCTGGGTAAAAAACCGTCTGGATGGCCGTGCCCAGAGAGC
>VXBH01007266.1:106139-127770 GCA_013400035.1 Rynchops niger
ATGTCAGGGGAGGTTTAGATTGGATATTAGGAAACATTTTTTCACTGAAAGGGTTATTAACCATTGGAATGGGCTGCCCAGGGAGGTGGTGGATTCACCATCCCTGGAGGTGTTTAAAAAAAGGGTAGATGGGGTACTTAGGGACATGGTTTAGAAGTGGCTTTTGTCAGGGTAGGTCAATGGTTGGACTTGATGATCTTAAAGGTCCCTTCCAACCTCAGCGATTCTATGATTCTGTGATTCTAAGCCCCATCCAGCCTGGTCTTGAACACCTTCAGGGATGGGGTAGACCCTGTTCTCCATCATCTCATGGTCCTACCATACCAAAACCTGCCTCAAGGAGATGTTACAGCATAGAATCATAGAATGTGTTGGGTTAGAAGGGACCTCTGAAGGCCATCTAGTCCATCCCCCTGCAGGCAGCAGGGACATCTGTAACTAGATCAGGTCGCTCAGAGCCTCATCCAGCCTGGCCTTGAATGTCTCCAGGGATGGGGCCTCCATCCCCTCTCTGGGCCACCTGGGCCAGTGTCTCACCACCCTCAGTGTAAAGGACTTCTTCCTAATGGCTCATCTAAACCCGCCCTGCTCTAGTTTAAAACCATTGCTCCTCGACCTGCCCTTGCAAATAGCCCCCCCCCAGCTTTCCTGGAGCCCCCTTGAGGGACTGGAAGGGGCTCCAAGGTCTCCCCGGAGCCTTCTCTTCTCCAGGCTGAACACTTCCAACTGTCTCAGCCACTCAGGTGGCCACATCTGGATGGACTGCACCAGTCCTATGGGCACCGTGGAGGATGTCCTGCAGCGAGTTCACACGTGCTCTGCAGCAACCTGCCCTCTAGCAGACTTGTGCTTCTTGGGGGAAATGGAGATGGGTCAACACAAGCTGGAAAGCTGTGGAGGTGGTGAGCTGCTCGCGTGGGTGTGGGGGAGCAGGGAGGTGGGGGTCTGTCTTGGTCCAAGGCTTGGGCTCTGAGTCCCCGTCACCAGCAACGTGAGGCTGGGAGCATCTCTTCTCCAAGCGCGTGAAACATCACTGTCGTTGTGGGGGGAAAAAATTGGAGAGCCACTTACAGCATCTCCAATCTGTGTGGCTGGTGAAGTGCTGTTGCTTAAACTCAGCAAGGGGGTATTAGTCACGCCTTATTGCCTTTGAATCCTACAGTAGCAGAAGTGTCTTCCATTTGCTATTTTAAATAAGAATCAGCCTGATGGAGTGTTCCCAGCGCAGTCTATTGGCTTGCCCGTTACCCAGCCAGCCTTTAAAGGATTAAGCTTTCATCTCGCCTCTTTCCCTGTGGTTTGTAAAGAGCAGCTCTGCCTCCCGCGTCCCCTGTTTATAAAGTGCTGTTTGTATGGAGGACCCCCTGTGGAAAGGTGAACAGCAAGAGCAAGGCCAGGCTTCCCCCTCCCCATGGCCCTTCTTCCCTGCGCGAGGAAGGCTCTGAGGATGCCGCAGCCTTGTTGCCATGCCTGGAGATCTTGCACTGGGGTTTGCTCTGCGGTGCCTCCTCTGTCGTCTCGGTTGTACGTGGGCTGGGCGATGCACAGGGATGGGGCTGGTGGGAGGAAGATCTCTGATCCCTGGCTCTGGAAGGAAAGAGGGAAAAGAAAATGGGAAATGACGGCAGAGCAAGATGGCCAGATACTCCCAGGATGATTTCAGCTGCCTCTTGTGCAGAAAAAGCCTTTTTGGCCTCTGTGCCTGCTCCATCCTCTTAATTGGGGCTGGGATGCTATGGCCCCCAAGCACCCTCCCAGCACCACTGAAACCTTCACTTCGGCCTCTGTGTTTTTCAGCCTTGTCTCGGCATTGCATCTGGTGGGGCTTTTGCATGCTTAAATGCAGTGCTCTCATTCCTGCTTAAGTTATTGATGGAGATCTACAACCTCCGTTCCAGCTTAACAACTTCTTTTTGCCGGGGTTTATTACCAGGATCGATCAAGTCAAACCCTGATGGCTTAAAAATGTGCTTCCTTCTCGCTCTCATTGTTATTTGCTTGTTTACTATTAGGAAAGACAAGTTTTGGCTCCGGGAAATTTTGCTAGCAGTAAACAATGTCATTAAAAAGAAATCAGAAGTCCCCGCTTTGCACGGAGCCGACCTCCGCTGAGCTCCCTGTGCTCGGGTCCCCGCTTGCCACCGATGCGGTGGCCAAGGCATGGGACAGGTTCACGGCCAGGCACATCCAGGTGTGTTGTCCTACAATTGCTCCCTGGTGAGTTCGTGGGTTTTGCCCACATTCGTGTCTCACTCCCATCCTCGCTGCCACAGAGGGGACTCCTCCACCCTGGACGTGGGGTGCTGCGGGGCGAGGAGGTGGCTCATGAATTGGGGAGGTCACTGTTGCCCAGGCTTTTGAAGGCTTTTGGCCTCATCCTTCTCCTGCTTGTAGAGATGCTGAGCTCCCTGCATTTTGGGGCGTCTGGGATCTCACGTCAGGGCTCATTCCTGCCTTCCCAGAAGGATCAATAGCAGGGGTGACCTTGAGAGGTGGTGGGCCATCCCTCATTCGTGTTCATAGTGGGGGTTGCGGTGATTTCAGGACTAAAGGGGCTGAGGGTAAGGGTGAAGTGTTGCAAGTTTGGAGAACACCACATCTTCACCTCCAGGCTCCTTCTCAAACAGCCAGTCCTCGCTGAGCTGTGAGCTCCTCGTCCTACTGTCACCACCGTCCTCCCAGCCCTTTGCCCAGGTCCAGCCCCACGGGGGAGCAGAGCTGGCCATTTTCTCTGCTGAGCATCATCTGGGGGTGTTTCACCCCTCTCTAAATCAGTCTTGGGCTTTGCAGCACTCAGCCAAAATATACCACAAAGCCCAGGCAGAGCAGGCCAGGAGGAGGTCTAACTGCCAGGGGGATGTGACTTCCCGTTCCCAAACTTGGGCCACCACAGTGGAAGGGGTTCTGCATGGCCAAGGTGATGGGAAAACTGCGCCGCTCTTCGTAATTGCCAGCCCACCTCACGATAAACATATTGAAGAGTGATGAAGAAGATAAATGGCTTGTTGTTTTTTTAATGCATGCAGTGAAGGAGTTTATTTTTAAACCCGTCTCTGAGTGATGCCTGGTTTGATCTTCTAAATGAAACTGATTTATTCTATTTGCACTGGGGCTTGGGAGAAGAGAGACTGAGCTGGGTTTAATTTATGCGTTTAAGTTTGCCTCGGCAGGACTGTGACAACAGCAGACAAATCGAAGCTGAGAAGCTCCCTCTGGTGATCCCAACGATGCAAATGATTTCCCTGGTTTTATCGGATGACCTCGAGTCGCTGATCCCAGGTTGGCATTTGGGGCAGGTATGAATCGTGTGGCCCTGGTGGGAGCTGGTAGAACCAGGGTTGGGTCACTTCATGGATGGCTCGGGGACTCCTGAAGCACATTTCCACATCTGACCTAGAAATCTGGTCTCCTCTTCTTCGTGGACCTGATTTCCCAGCTGACCGGTCTTGCTTTCATCAGCTCTGCCCGGCAGCGTGTCCCTCTAGATGGGTCAGGATAGGACACAAGGACTGGGTCTACTGTTTCTTTGGGAATTCAATGCACGGAGGGATTCACAGCCTTATGAGCCTTTGCCGTGTTCTTTTCCCCTGTGGATATCAGGGAGAGCTTCTGGGTTTGACCATGGGGCAAATGAAAGGTGACAAATGACAGTAAATCAATGACTTTCCCTCCTTGGTGGGCTGCTCAGCTCTTTGTGGGATGGTTAGGGAAACCCTACCGAGAGATCTCAGTGATGGGGTGGAGCATTGCTGTAGTCTGCGCTGAATGGAGGCCATAAAAGGCTGAATTACTCTCCCCAAAGTCTCCCTTAAAAAGGATGAGAGCATAAAAGTGAGTCTTAAACCAGGCAAAATGATGAAGTCACTGGCATGGAGGGAAACAATCATTCAACACCACTAAGCCATGCGTCACTTGGGATAATTATCGATTATTATAAGCAGAGCAACTCCCCTCCAAAAGCTAATGAAATTTCACGTGGAGCACCCTCTGGGAGATGGATCGCATCTGCCTGGACAAGATTCATCTTCTCTAATGTGCTGCTTATTCCTGTTTATGCGTCTTAAAGCTCCATGTGCAAAGTACCTTCCCGTGGGGAGGGATGAGGATCCTGGGGTGCTCTGGCCCGCAGGCGGCTGCACCGACCGCACCGCTCGGATTCCGATGCATCAGACCCCAGGTGGGTATTGGTAGCACTGGGGAAACGATCCCTTCCCCCTTCCCTCTTCTGAATCCCTGCCTTTTGTGGCTCTCTGCCTCTCCAGCCTTTGGGGATCTGTTCGGTGGTGGGCTCTGGGCCATCTTCCATGGTGTCTCGTCCTGCTCCCCATCCCCTTTCCCCCTCCTGAGCACTGCCAGCCCCATAACCGTTTTGCAGTCCCATGGGGGAATGCGCTACCACGAGTCATCAAACACAACCGGGAAATAATAATTTATGTACAGTTTAGCTACAAACTGGGAGACCATTCTGGGTTTTTAATGTTTTTACCAGGTCCTGGCACAGCGTTTGCAAACCTGCATGCGAGGGGGAAGGCCAAGAATCCTATCCAGACAAAAAAGGCACTTACTTTGCTTCTAAATATTTCATCTGCAGCCCATATGACAAACTGCTGCTTGTAAACACAACTATTATGCCTTATTTTGTCATGCATAATTGAGACGCTGGATCCTGTACTCAGCAAACAAACACGTAGTTTACAAGGATGCTTTCCTCTGGATCCTTCCAGCCCTTGAAGCAGCTTCTCTCCCCCTCAGGGCTGGGGGTGGATAGCAGTGGGGTCCCCTTTGGGGCAGATCTTTCCATCTCCATAGCTGGAGAAGTCCCTGTTGGAGACGGCTGGAGGTGTCCCCGAAGCTCTGCCCTTCTCCCAGGGTCCTGCTCCCACCCCTCCTGGTTTCTGCCTCCAACACCTACTCAGCAGGGCCTGGGGCTGCTCTGGTACTTTTATTTTTGCAAATGAGCATGACTGCACTGAGAACAGACCCGGCTCATAGCTCTGCCACTGAGTTTGCAACCAAGGCAACCCCGCTGCCTGTGGCATCAGGCTGCTGCCCCATCCCCTACCTGCTGCTTTACCATGGAAATGGGCTCCGGCGCTCCTCCCATCAAGGCTGCAGATGAGACCGTGGCACTTTTGGTGATCACCGAGGTCAATGATCACCTTTGATCCCGCTTTGCTCAGTGGCAGCACGGCATCTTGTTTATTAATGAGCTGGAGGTGGGCGAGCAGGAAGGTGGCAAGCTCCAGAGCTCCTTTAGAGCTTATTTAGATGAGTCATGACCAAAAAAAAGGCTCCTGGGAGCTTGGGAAGCACCTTGCCAAGGCAGGTGGATGGGAGAGGTGGTGGAAAATGAAATTCATGCTTGTCAAGTGAAAATAATGTATGTTTTAAATACACTTATGGGTGATCAGGGTCTAGATCAAAACCAGCTTCTCAGTAGCTTCCTGGGCTTAGCTGGGGACATCTGACTATGAATGCTGTTCCCTCTGGCCTAGGGGGGTTCAGAGGCTGGTCCTGGTGGGTGCAGGGATCTGGAACAGGGTGATGATCATAGCTGTGCAGTTCCGAGGAGAGCTTAACAGCAGAGCGCAATGAAGTAAGTGGTCGCCGGGGGCAAAATAGACACTTCTCCTGAGTCCGTCCTCTTGCCCAGGGACATTCAAGAGCGGTACATCCCTGCTCCAACAGAAGATGCTGTCATGAGGGTTACAGATCAGCTCTAACTGGGTAGGATTAAGAAGAAACGCCCTTTGCAGATCATTTCAGTACTGATTTATTTCACCACTTTGTGGAGTAGCCAGCGGTGCACGTTGCGGGAGGCAGAGCCATGAGCTGAATGGGCTACGGTATCTCCCAGGGACCTGGACTCGTTAATAGTCCCAGTGGTAGCCAGAACCCCAGAGTGTGTCATGCTTTTGCTCTACCAGCCTTTGTCTGCAAAGGTGTGGAAACCTATGGGGCTTGTCTCAGCTCTCTGGAAGAACCAAAGCCCCTTGCGTGGACCACACCATCCTGTCTCTAACCTTTATTTTGAAGTCAGATTGATGTGGTCTTCCTCTGTAGCGGCTGTCTCTTCTGGACATGCCCATGCCAATCCCCAAGCCATACCTACATAGCACTGTGTTTGCATGTGATGGGGGTATTCTCGTAGGACAGCAGACCCTGCTGATGGACACATGGAGGAAAATGGAGCCCAGGGTACTCCCGGGTCTGAGAGCAATGATTTAGGGTTGGACAGCATGGACTTGATGTTTCTCCTGGGCTGGAATCAAATGCCTGAAGGACCCAGGCTGCTTCCCAGCGGGGGGAGCTGGAGGTTCAATTCAGAGGTGTCCCATCACCATCCATGGTAACTTCTGAAAGGAGGTTGTAGCAAGGTATTTTTTCCCAAGTAAAAAGTGATAGGACAGATGGCCTGAAGTTGCACCAGGGAAGGTTTAGGATGGATATTAGGAGAAATTTCTTCACCAAAAGGGTTATCAAGCATTGGAACAGGCTGCCCAGGGAAGCGGTTGAGTCACCATCCCTGGAGGGATTTAAAAGATGTGTAGACGTGGTGCTGAGGGACGTGGGTTAGTGGTAACTGGGCAGTGCTGGGTTAACCGTTGGACTTGATGATCTTAAAGGTCTCTTCCAACCATTATGATTCTATGATTCTTCTGTCGCTGCCCAGGAAATAACTTGAGGATGTAACACAAGGATATTTACACTCCAGCAACTCGCTCCACTTAATGCCTCATTTCTCCAGCCAGCCCCAGGACTGTGATCCTTACACCAGCTCTGGAGATCCCAGAAGACATGATCCCCATGGCCAGGTACTGCTCTGGAGCCCCACAAGAGACCAGGAGATGGAAACAGGGTTATGGTAGAGCTGTGCTCACCTTAGTCCCCGGGCTGCCTCCATGGCCCTCTCCTCATGCAACAGACACCCCCTCGCATCTGGGATTCCCCCAGGAAGAGGCACTGGGGCACAATGGGGCAGGGTCACATGCTTCCCTCCTTTCTTTTGGATGTACTCTGCACTCCCTTTTTCCCAGTTCACCCAGTCCCATCACCTTACTGGTCTTCCTGACCTCACACTGGACATCTCCCTCCTTGCATGGGGGGGGATGGTGAACCCCTCAGCTGGGCATTCAGGCATGGCAGCAATGTCGTTAACAACCCTAATGAAAAAATTCCACCCAGGAACCAACACGGAGATTCCCAAAAGCCCACAGGAGCCTTTGAGTGACCGGTGCCCTCCACACACTGTGGTGGTATCAGGGTAAACCTGCATCTGACAAGTCCTGGCCCTTCAAATGGTCTATGAGACTGTGTCCAGGAAGACCCAAAGGTGAGATCTCCCCATCTGGGTGTCTATCCCAACCGTCCTTGTGGCCACCTCAGCTTTTCTCTGCCACCCAGCCCCTGTCTCACGAAAGCCGCTTTGTTCTCGCAGCCCTGGACCCTGCCTCCACCCGTCTCTCGGGTTTGGCTTATTTGTTTGGTCAGCTCAGATCTCGCAGCGAATCTCTCCCTGGCACAATATGCTCCACGTCCCTCGCTTTAATTGGCGTGGGTCGGTGCCGTGCGCCAGGCTCTCTGCCGGCCGCCCCGCCGGAGCCCGTCACATCCGAGCGCGTCAAACCGCGCGCTTGACAGAGGGACTGACAGTTTCCAGCCGGGGCGGCTGCCGCAACAGATTGACCGGCTCTGCCCAGGGCTGGGAGCCGGGTCCCGTGCCATGGTGGGCTGCCAGGTGTGGGGGCCGCGAACGCCGGCTGGGGCTGGCAGGTGCCCACATGCCTTTGCACACGGGTGGTGTTCCCCTTTGCTCTGCTCCTGCCATGTTTTTCTCGGGGAGCTTGGTAGGAAAAGGCGATTTCTGCTCCTGCAAAGCTTCTCTGCTGTGACTGTGTTTTCCCTGCCTTTGCTGAGTCACTAGGGTGACTGTAGCCACCGGCACTGGGAGTCTCCCAGGAAGGATGAAGGGAACCCGGTGGGAGTTGCAACCAGACCAAGAAAAAGAGAAGATACAGTGGAAAAAGACGCAAGCTGCTGTGCATCCATCTCAGACATCTGCTTATTCCTCACTGGAACCATCCCTGTCCTTCCCTTGGGGACGCCACCACAGTTGCACACGGGGGCACAAGCTGAATGGTCTCCGTTGGTGTTTGCAGTGGGAAAACGGAGGTCCCCTGCAGGGACCGTGGCATGCGATGGCCATGGCTGGGTGCTCCTTCGCTGGGACACATGGCACCATCAGGGTCCAAGGAAGCCCCTGGCCCGGCCGCCCTGGATGTATCGCAGAGTCCAGCAGGCACCAAGCATCTTCAGCATATTCGGGCAAAATGGTGTCAAGCCGCAGCTGCTGAGGCCTCTGGAAGACCGGAGGGAGAGATGGAGAAAATGATTTAATGTGACTGAAATGGCAAAGAAGTTTTACAGCAAGCAGAGAGTGAGCCTGGGGAGGTCAAAATCAGGGAGAGGCTGCAGAAGGAGTGACGTAAAATTAAGGAAACAGAAGCGCTTGGAGGGCTAGGGAGGGCAAAAATGCAACTTGTGATGAGGATGTCCTCAAACTGGTGTCCTGAGAGAGATCATCTTCCCTGTCCTACACCACCCACCACCTCTCACCCCAGAGATTCCCCAGCCAAACATGGAGACGCGGCTGAGGCCTTCCATGCTATGGTCCTTTTGGGGCTGCAGGTGGGGTTAGCCTGATCCTCCCTATGCCTAAACCCCTCCGCAGCACTTCCCAGATGAACTGCAGCGATGCTGGCTCGTTCTGCTCCATGGCTAACGCGACGTGTGCGCTCCGAGTGCGCCCCTGGCAACTCGCCGCTTCTTGGCTCGGGGAAGAGCAGGAACCCTGCAGAGTGTCAATATTATTTTTTAAGGAGGCTGAGAAATATTTCTGTATCTGGAATAACAATGCAGAGGCAGGGAAACGCACAGAGAGGAGGAAAAATAGCAGCTTCTGATAGTGTAAACCTCAAGTCAAACATGAAACACATTAAAATTCATGTGCTTAGATGCAGCCAAAAAAACAACAATGACTGCAGCTCTCCAGAAATGCTCTGAGCTCTTGGACTGCCATCAACAACTGTGGGGTGGAGAAGGCACCGAAACCTTCGGAAACCAGCAAGCTGTGGGAGAAGCGTTGTAACAAGCAATTCCCACAGGGCTGGGATACGGCTTTGGCTCTTTCCGTCCCACCCAACACATAACAAGGACAATCTTTCTGCTAAAAACATCAGTCTAATTGCTGCTAATTGATCTCCTTGCTGGCAGTCTCTGGAGGGAGGCACATGTTGAATGGGCCATTGAAATGTGCTTTACAGTTTGTGATTATCAGGAGTGATAAAGTATCGGTCCTCAGAGCTTCTGGTGGGATAGAGGAGCTTTGTGCATGCAGGAAACAAAGCTGGTGTAGGGGGGAGGTGGGTTTCTCTCCACCCTGGTCCATGTGGTTGGGTGACCTTGATCAAGTGGGCATGAAATGGAGGTGAAGGTGATCCTTCTCCCAGTGGGGATGCTGGCCTTGCACTGACGACGTGCCATGCTGCTGGAAGATAGCGGGGGTCTCAGAGGATATTTGCCGGATATTTTTCTTGTCCATATGGAAGCTGCTGAGGAGGCAAAGCAGCTGCGATGGCTGGTCAGGGCTCTGTTGGCTGTGCTTTAAATACAGGGGGTGTGCTCTGGCCTGGAGACCAAGCAGCTCAATGCAAAGCTGAGTTCTCTTACTCTCCAAAAACGCAGCTACAGTTTAGGAACTGCCGACTGGGGTTGTTTCTGGTCCTGCTTTTTCTCCTTAGGCATTTCTGGACTTCCCGTGAGATATGGCTCATTGTCCCAAACCTGAGACCTTGCTGCACAGCACAGAAGGTCCAGTGGCTGGTGCCTCTGCCCTGTATAGCTACAAGGGGGTTGTCCTCTTGGATGCCGATTCGGGCTTTGCTTTATAAGCCTGTGTGTGGAGGATGACTTTACCAAGCTCCTACTAGGCCAACCCCCTTGTCAGTCCCACTGAACTTCAAGTTTCCCCAGCTCTTGCATGGGAGTTTCATCTCCCACGATGACTCTTGACGCCTGTCATTTTTGACATCAAGATCTCGGGTGTCTCAGGAGCTGCCAGTTTGCAGAGCTACTTGGCAAGGCAGGGCTGGTGTCTCTGCGCTTTGCTCTCCCCGGGGTGTCTCAGATATAGCCTTGCAAACTTGAAAAAAACCAAACCCAAAACTGCAGATGCAAGCTTAGCGTTGAGTTTATGAACAAAACCTATCACCTTCTGAAAGCTTCTTTTTGAGTGGGAATCGGAGAAGCAGCTCCTGATTTGAAAAGCAGAGCATGGAGTCTGCGTAATTTGTCAAGGACAGTGATAGACCTCGGACAGCCCTGGAGCCAAAGGGCTTATTGCTGTTCCTCCTCCTCTCCCACAACTTCTCCTGTCCCCTCAGCTGTACAGTTTGGAGGAAAACACAAAAAGCCCTGACGCCGACTCACTCGACCTCTTGAAAAAGAGCTATGTAAGTCAGGCCCTGCAAGCTTGTGCGGAAGGAACTGCAGAAAGTGGTGATTAATGCAGTGTTGAAGGATGAGAGTCCATGCCCCATCCTTCATTTTGATGGATGGACTTGATTTCGGATGGAGTGTCTTCCGGCTCCTCCCTGTATGTTGTCTTCAACTCCCAGTGGTCCCCTCATCATCATGGTTGCAGCCTTCAAGAGGCCCCTTTTGCTGGGCTGAAACCAGGCTCAGGCCCCAGAGTGGGAGGCAGTGCCACCAGCCACCACACTAGCAGATGTGGGCTCACAGGCTGATGTTTGCAGCCCCTGCTCATGCTGTCCCTAACCCTGCTGGAGGCATCATCCCTTGAGCCACCCCTCAACCTCCTTGGCTCCCGGTGATGGGGCTACCAGAGCTGAGGTCCCACCAGAGCTACTCCTGGCTCATTGTCAGAGGCCAGAAGAGGACACGATGGTCAGCCAGCAGTGTTTGGTTTCTAAGTTGGCCTTCATTTAGCATCAAAGACTCTCACAAATGTCTTTGAAAATTCAAAGGGCACTGGACCATCTGGATGTGGTTGAGCAGCACCCCAACCTTGGCTGGGAGAGGGATCATCATTCTTCACCAAGTCTGGCAGGGGACGGCCTTAGTCTCCTCCTGCAACACTGTGCTGCTTATAGCAGTCAGGCTCTGTCTTACTCTCCACTGCAGTCCAGAAGAAGCATTTCTGGAGCTTCAGCTTCAAACTTGCTGCACTGAAGAAAACAACCCCTTTAATCAAAATTTCACCAGCATAAAAAGTGTCTGAGCAGCTCTCCAGGCAGTGCCTCTGCACGTTTACCGTTGCCTTCCACTGGAAGAGTGGAAACTCTGGCCTGTTCTCTTCACTGAGGCCTCCCAGAGACCTGGATCCCTCTGCAATAGATCTAATCCAGGGTGGTGAGACACTGGAACAGACTGACCAGAGAAGCTGTGGCTGCCCCATCCCTGGAGGGGTTCAAGGCCAGGTTGGACGGGGCTTGGAGCAACCTGGGCTGGTGGGAGGTGTCCCTGCCCAGTTGGAACTGGGTGATCTTTCATGTCCCTTCCAACTCTAAACATTCTATGATTACAACGTTACGATGAGCTCAGCTAGGACAAGGATGAAATTTCTCGTTGAAGAGGCTCATCCGAGCTGCCCAGCACTTGTTGCCACTTGGATGAAATGCTCTCCCGCTGGTTTGGCATCTCTGCGTGTTGGTTCTGCTGGGGTGAACTCATGTTGGGGTGAGCTGCCAGGACCTCTTCTTTGGCAAGGCGGTTTCTCCTCCACATTGTTGCTACAAAAGGTGGAATTACCTCTCTGCTTCGCGAGATTTGGCAGAAATAGTTGCATCAGCCGCAGCTGAGCCCTGAGCAGACATGGAGCTGGCTAAGTGCCACATGCTGAGCTCCACGCCGGTCAGAGCAGGTCAGGTGTGAGATGGTGGATCTCCCTGTGATGCTCTCTCTGTCTTCCATTTGGTTTTGGCTGTTGGTTGAGAAAGAGAGAGCATTTAAAAATGTTCCCTTTAGGGCAAGCCAAGAAATTTCCAGCAGTAATTACACCTGGTACAAGCCAACAATCTCATTTTCAGCTCAGGTCTTCTGGAGTTGCCATCCCACCTGGCTTACGAAAACAAGTGGTGGGGAATGCAGCGCTTCCAATAATCAGTTGGTCCAGTAGCTAATTAAACGCCTTGTTAGAAAAATGTTAGAAAATATTACTACTCTGACTTTATCTGGCTATGGCTTGATCTTGTTTCATCTTTATTGGCTATAGACTTGTCTACAATCCCTTCTTGTGTAACATGTGTGTCTTCCTTGGACTCCCTCTGAAGAATTCAGTTGGTTGCTCGCTAGCTGTTAGCCATAGTGATATGCATGTGGCCATGAAATGGGCCAATTTGAGCCCAATAAAGACTTTATCTTCACAGAGGTCCTTCTAGATCTTGGAAAAGATTAAAAACTTCCATGGTGAATTACTTCCCATTGCAGACAGGGCAGAGGATGGACTTTCTTTTGGAGGTGCCCTTCCTTCTACTGGTGGGAAATGCCTCAATGGCTCTCAGACTGGAGGCTGCGCTTCCAGCCAACAGGAATTAGGTGCAAGGAAGGTCCCATCTCCACTCAGAATGCGGAGACCTTGGGTGAAAAGCATCAGCCTCAGCCAGCTACAAACACCGCCAGCAGCCCCTCAAAGAGGAAACAGCCTAGGAAAGGCTTCACTAGGATACCAGGAGGCCTGGACACAAGTTAAATCAATCTGAGCAAAAACAGGGATGCACTTTTCACCTCCATAATTAATTGCCTCTGTAGGCCTGGGAGGCAAAGCTGTGAATTGGAGAACTGGGATCATTCAGGAAGCAATTAGAGACTGTCCTCCGGGAAGAATAAGGAAATTGTTACGCGTTGATGGGACAAGTGGCCATTTCTAATTCCCAGTATCCATCTATTTATTTAATGTGTGAGTAAACGCCGTGGTTATGGGGTATAGCATGTGTTGGAGCTGCTGCCTGCAAAATTAACATGCCAATAGTGGTGCTTTATGGTAGGAACGTGGCTGCGTATCATTAGAAAATTGAGGCTGGAGGGAGCTGGGTGGTGTAAACTGCTCACGTGCAACGACTCTTGTGCCAGAAAAGTGTCAGTACCTGGCAGAACTTGGTCTGAATGTGGGTGAGATGACCCGGATAGATCTGGGCACATGCCACCCCCCTGCCTGCGACCTGCCATCTGTGCGAGCACCGACCACCAGACGTTGCTCTGAGCCCAAGCGCTGCCCGCCCCCGCTTCGCTGGCATGACTTCACCACCAAATGTTGTCTGCCTGGGGTCCTCCCCGCCGGACTTGCAGGATTTTCACCAGGAAACATTTATTCGCTGAGCATCCGCTTGGGCACAGACCGGGGCTGTGCATGCCAGCTCTGCTCACAGCCGGGTGTGCTCGGCCGCGGCGGTGAGTGCAGGCATGCATAGAATTGAAGAATCGTAGAATATTTTGGGTTGGAAGGGATCTTTAAAGGCCATCTAGTCCGACCCCCCTGCCATGAACAGGGACATCTTCTACCAGACCAGCTTGCTCAGAGCCCCGTCCAACCTGACCTTGAATGCTTCCAGGGATGGGATGTAGACCACGTCTCTGGGCAACCTGGGCCAGTGTCTCACCAAAGGGACTCGTTCGCCTTCACCCATGTCTTTACCCACAAGCCCACCCACATGCTGGAAAACCAGCCGGCTCTCCATTCCTTTGGTCCTTGGAGTTTGGGTGCTACGAGTGCTCGGATCAGCTCCTTTCCTTTGCCCAGCCCACTGCCCCACCGGTCTCTTTGGCTCTGGAATATACAGACAGCAAAATTTCAGAGTGCTTCATGCCTCAGGAAGAAAATACACCCCATAAAAATCCCTCTCCAGGGAATACATAAGATGCACATTTAGCATCACGGGCTCCTGAGGAGATGGCAGTCGCCCGTCAGCCCCCACGCCGAGCAGCTTGCTTGTGATGTTTGAAGTTAATACCTCCCGACGCAGAGACGAGAAGACCTCTGAAAGCACAAATTAATAAAAGTGACATGCCAAGAGGAAGCGCGAGCGTGGCGGTAACAAGGAAGAGGCTCTTTGATGTTATCAGAGCAGGAGAGAAGGCAACAGAGGAGGATATTAAAAAGATGAGAGAAGAGCTGAATTTGACTGGATGGGTACGATCAGGATCAAAATGAATGAAGATTTTTTTACAAGGAAAAACCATATAGGAAATAAGTTTCAGCAACTAAAATGAACAGGAGGAAAAGTTCAGCTTCCTGTAGACAAGCTGGCTGTACGATGTAGGGAGAGAATTTATGCCTCCTGGAAAATGTCTAACAGTTTTGGCCGGTGTTTAAAAACCAATGCTGGCAGAGGGAAGGAATTGGAGCATCCAGAAAGCTGGCTGTTGGCAGGAGCTAGATAAAACTATCATCTCCAACGTTTTTGTGGTAGCTGCTGGAAAGAGCTCTGATGGAAAGAAAAGGCTCGGTTTGAAGGGGTTCCTCCTGAGAAAGGCTTAGAAAGTGCAAAAAAAAAAAAGAGGGGGGGGGGCAGAGGGACAGTCGGAATGGCTGGTTTTACCAAGCAGCGAGGGAAGCGTTTTATCTCAAAGAGGCGTTTAATCTAGAGCTGAGGTTTGTAGTATTGGGTGCATAAAACAGACTAAAATCAAACACGCTGGTTTAGTTTTACTGAACTCAACTCTTTTGAATGGCCCCAAACGGCAGGCAGCGGGAGGGAAAAGCTGTGATTTTTTTGCTCCTCCCCCTCCGTTGCAGAATGACAGACCCCACATGGCTCTGGAAAAGAGGCTCCAAGACTCAACCCATTTTTGCTTGGACGAACCCAGAAAATGCTGCAGAGTCTGCTGGCGCTGCCGGGAGTCAGCGAAGGGAAAAATCAACAGGGAGTCACCGGCCCAAGCACGCCGCCAGCGCTGTCCCCCTGGTCTCGTACGTGTTTTGGGTCAGGAGTGGCGTGACAGCAGCGTTGGCACTCAGAGCTGGTATTTGGGCATCCTGCAAAACGGTCCAGACCAGGGTGCCATCACTTTACTGTTTTGAGCTCTCGCTTGCACACAAACGCCGGAGGGAAAGACGTGACAGACACACGTGTGTGCGTGTGCTTTTTAATTTTTCAAGACTCGTCAGCTTGAAAGGGGAGGTTGGGAGATGTAACAGCTTTGTTATGTTCCCTTATCAAACCCACAACAGTGACCTTCTCGGCTTTTATATCGATTGCATCAGCCGAACAGCACATCTCCATCGTGTGCTGCATCCCAAGAGGGGCTTATTTTGCCTTAATGCTGCGGAGGTCGCGGGGAAGGTTGAGAGCTAGCAGCTGTGCTGGCTGGGGGAGGAGGGACGGTCCCCCCCCCGCCCCGAGAGATGCACTGGTGATGAGAACAGAAGCGCCCGTGTACAAGAGACAGTGCTGGGGGTGGCAGGAAGATGGCAAAGCTGTGACTCAAAGCTGAGACCCGGCAGACAAGCTGGCACGCCAGCAATCTTACCGCAGGACAATGCCAGCAAAGTGCTTGGGAGACTTTCTAGTGGGCTACTAGCGCGTTGCTAGGGCTATTGCATATTTGGAGGAGTCTCTCGGCATGCTAATGAAATCCAGGGGCCATGTGCAGTAATTAGGCCACTTGACAGCCCCGCACAACCACCTTTGGCTGCCACAGGTAGCCTTTTTGGCTGGATTAAGTGCTTTTGGACGAGTGGCGTTGCTCTCCTGGGTCGGAGGGAAGTAGGCAGCCAGGGCATCCCGGTCATTTTTTATTCATGTTTCCTTGTGAGTCGCAAGTGGCTCAGCTCCAGCCGTCTCATCTCTTTCTCTACTTGTTTATGCCTGAATTTGCTAGAAGATGCCCACGGGGCTGCTGGGCAGGAGGCAGTGCCCAGCCCACACCCTTGGTAGCCCAGGGAGTTGAACCCAACGCCAAGGCAAGCCAGTCCTGTGGGGTAATACACCACAGCGGCGCTCAACCCGCTGATCCGCACCTTCAAGACGGTGATGGCTCCAGGGCATGGTGTCCCAGCTGGGTATCTTTGCCCTGCCTTCGTGGTGGCAAATGGGCCGTACGCTTCCCAAAGCATCAGTATGGGGGGCACAGCTCAGCAGGGCGATGCGCTTTTATCGAGCTCTTCCAGGGGCTGGAGGGGAATTCATGCAGGGAAGGGGTGTCCAGGGTTTTCACAGGAGAGCTGCAGCACCAGGATTGAACCAGTTTCTCCCACGCTTATAAATGGGAACGGGAAACATCCCCGTGCGCCAGTATTTTCTGCACATTCGCTGATCTCATCTGGGTGCGAAGCGGGGAAGCTGGCCACTGGCAGCCACATCACCGCGCCATTCTACAGCTCATTTTCTGTCCTAATCTCTGCGGTTTATTTCAGTATTTCTTTGTCTGCTATTCCCAGTCCTCCCAGAGCCGTGGGGAGCTACAGTACCATCTCTGCTGCCAGCCAGGAACACCGGCTCCAAAGGTGCTGCAGGCACCAGAGACAGGACCTGGCATCACGGGGTGCAGGTCTCAGATAGGAGGGTGGAGCATGTGGAGACCGGCAGATATTTCTCCTGATCCTAATGGGAAAGGACACCTGGGAGGCAGAGGTGGCCACATACTCAGAAGCTGCTGGAGACAACCTGAGAGATGGTCAGGCACTTCCAGATATCCCGAAGGACTCCCCCAGGCATGGATTGGAGGCGTCTTTGTCTGGGTAAGAAATAATGTGGCTGAAAGGCAGGGGCGGGAGGAGGACGCTTTCTGCATGCAAGATGAACTGAATGGACAGCATTGGCCAAGAAAAGGGAAGTATTTGGTAAAGCACAAACCAAAGATTATTCCTCATTCTGACATTTTCAAAGTCAGAACTCTTTTTCCTTCAGTTTGCAGCTCGGTGATTTTTAAAAGACGAGGGAAAGGGTTAAAAAAAAAAAAAATCCACCCCAAAGAGAAGCGGTTTGGGACACCTGAGCTGAGGGAGTTTTTAAGTCCTTGTTTGTGTTCACGCAGGAACTGTGCAAAAAGTCGTAAGTCCTCTGATATGAGGCGAGTCACCCTCCCTGTCCCACGTCCCCCTGGCCTTGTTCTAAAGCCCTGAGAAATGCTGTCAGAGCAATAGTGCGAGACTCACACATTTTTTTTTTTCCTTAAGGATTGTTTTCCCCAGGAACTCTTGTTGCAGCTCCAAAATTTCTTGCCCGTCCCCTCCGCTGGCTCAAGCCTCGTGTCTCGCTGCCTGTGCTCTTCAAGCCCCCTTTCCTCCCCCCCCAGCCCTGCCCCGCGGTGGGGGCTGAGCTCTGCCCGACTCGTGGGCGTGCAGGACCCCGCTGCCGCCGTGCTGCCTCCAACATCAGCACTCGTCAAACGTTTATAACCCGGGCCAAGCCAGCCACGGGATGCGACTGAGTCGAAAGCTATTTTTGGTTCTGAAATCATCCCCACCGAGCGCTTCTTCCATCAGTTCCCGTCCCTGAGCATCTCTTGCTAACAAACTCCTCCCAGCAAGCACTGAGGCTACTCGCAGGCTCCACTTCGTACCTTTGTAAACCAAGAAGAAAGGTTTTTGTTTGCTTTGTGGAAACTAGCCCTTGTCTGAGCAGCTGGAGGAGCAAAACTTGGCTCTTCTGGGCTGGATCCTCCGATGTCTGCCCAGGGTGAGTGCTCTGATTGCCCCAGCTGGCGCATTTTGGGTCACCCCTGCCTAGTTTGTGTTTATGGACCTTTCGCTGCATTCTTTCTCTCAATGTGGGAATAATGAGGGTTCCTCATCTCTGTATTGACCCTAATTTCGTAATTCTGCAGCCAGGGCACCCAGTAAAGGATTGCACAGGGACCACGTTCACATTTACTCCCTGGGGACACACGGGCATGTACCAAGCCTTGACCCAACGGGTTATGACCACACAAGTTTCCCAAAAGCCCTAAATTCTCTTTTCACTGCTCAGCCCTGTACAGAAAGAGCCAGACAAACACTTTTGGGGAACAGCTCCCTTTTCCCCGGCTCCGGGCACCGCCAGGAGCTAAACTGTCTCAGGCTTGGTAGGAAACGTGCAACCTCCAAGCATTGGCTGCCCCAAAAATCAAGCCATGAGTATCTGTGAGACGTAGACAGGGCTCGTCCGCACTGCAGAGATAACTGGGGCTGGGCTTTTGGCAGAAATCTCTCCCTGCAGGAAGCAAGAAATCTGCCAGAATATATTTTTTGAAGTTTTATACCTACTGGGCTTTGCCCACTCACTGAAAAGGCTGGGATGCTGGTTAGAAAAAATACCTCCCATCAAAATCAGATTTTTTTAAAAGTGATGGGGGTTTTTTTTGTTGTTTGGTTTTTTTTTTTTCCTTTTTTGTTTGTTTGTTTGTTTGTTTTTTGTTTTAACTCAGGATGCGGAAACGTCTTCACTCTCCTTTAAAAGTTAAGCCCCTCATATCCAAAATTTTGGGCTGGAAAATGGTTTTGCTGTTGCCAGATTTCACAGCAAAATGCCCATTTTCAGATGGTAAGAACAGCAAACTGGTCCCTCTCTCCTTTTTGTTTGCTTTTTCCCCAGAGCAGTTCCATTTTCAAACAAAAGCCGTTGCAGAGATTGAACCCAGGGTTGCGACGGTCTTTTCCCCGAAGCCGAAGGGATTTGCTCTCAGCCCATGGCCACGAGGCGGCTTCCACACCCTGGAATTTTCTGGTTTCTGGGCTCCAGCTGGAACGAAGCAACTTCCAGCCACTTCTGTCTTGTAAACACAGGAGCCTTTGACTTCCCAGGCGTTTAAAGTGATTTATTGGTCCAGTGACTCCAACCATGTGTCCCGGAGTGTCTATCTGTCTTCCACCAGTTTGCCGGTAGAGCCTCGTGAGCTTTTAAAGCTTCTCTTGGCAAAGCGGCCTCTTCTCCTGCAGCTTCAGCTCCCGGATTTCTGGCATGGCCATCCCCATCCCTCCCACAAGTTTGGGCTGAAGTTCATTCATGCTTTCTATTTTTGCCACTGCCTTGCATTCATCTCCTCTGACTTCTCAGACATTTCAGCCTTTGTGTGCTTTACCCCACGGCAACTTCAGCCTGTGGTATCTCATTTTGGTGGTCTTGGGCATGTGTTATTTATTAGTGTTGAGTGTCTGATTTGTGCACTAAAAATCCCGCTCTTTACTTGTCCTCCAGGAGACACCAAATCCCCCTTATCCTTGTTTGAGGTCCTGGTCCTTGGAGAGAGATATTAGGGAGAGCATCTGTCATTCGTTTCAGTGGCTGGTCTGGCCCAAACCATGCCACACGTGAAGGATGGTCAAACGAAGATCAAACCAGCCCCATCTCATGCTGAAGTATCTGGCTGGTGGGGCCAGACTTGCTCCAAAAGATGCAACCCATACAAAATTTCGAGACCATCATCCACAGCAACTGGCACCTCCTCCCGTGGCAGAGATGGGAGATTCGTGAGATGTTGTAAGTTTCCCAGATGCCTTCAAGGTGGGTTTCAGAGAGTCTTTTGGAAGAGAGCATGGAGCATCTTGTGAAGTCTACACCCAAGCCTTTGAGGTCATCTGATCCCTCACCCAAAGCAATCCCGACTCCTCCTGCTTTGTCTGCACAGAGCCCCTGGATCCGCCAGCGGCTGAGAGCAAAGAGGGTGATGTCTCCAGGACAGAGGCAGGAGACATCAAACCCCAGCCTGCTCTTTAGCGGCTGCTGGTGGGGCCATCTCAGCTTGTTAACTTCTAGCAGGCTGAGAAGATGCAAGCTACTTGAGTTTTAACAACACACGAAACTCCATCTTCCTTTTAACCTTTCCTTTTTTTAAATGCATGAGAAAAAAACCAAACCAAACCAAAAACCACTTTGCTGCATCGCAATGTGGTCCCTATGGAGGTTGGGTATGGCCTAAATTTCCATATCCTTGTGTCCTCCAGAGACGTGTGACTGCCCAGCCTTCAGCTGGCTGCAGTCTCTGCTCTTCCATGAAACATCCAATGGATGAGATGCTTCAATAAAAATCGTGCTGACGGAATCAGCTCAGGAAGAAGTGGAGCCAAAAAAATGTTTCTAAATCCCCATGCTCTTAAAACCAAAATCGTGCTCAGGAAAAGTTTTACTGGGTCCAGGCAGCAGGAGCCTGGTGCCCATGGACTTTCCCAGCGGAGGCTTTCTATGCTGTAGCAAATATTAATAAATAATCAGGGAAGTTGTTTTTCAGGGAAAGGGTGCGATTGCCAAAAAAGATGCAGCCGCCTGAGTTAGATAGATAGAAATGTGCAGAAGGATCGTACGCCGGCAGCGCAGACTTGGGTGACCTTTTTTTCCATCCAGGGAAAACCAGCCGCTGCGGTAGAGCCGTCGCCTCTGGTCCCCTTCTTCAGACACCTCAGCAGCCCGAACGCAACGCGTCTCGCACCGCACAGGCACACCACAGCAATAAACGGACAGGAATAGGGCGGCAGGGGTGTGCCGTGCCGTGTCTTTTACCTTCCTTTCTCCTTTCCTTGAAATGTGCTCTAAGCCAGCACGGGGCTAATTTGCAGCAAATAATTTATCAAGGGCTTAGAGCTGCCTTTTTTTGCTTGGCAGATCCTTTCGCTCTTCAGCAGAGCTGCTCTCCGTGCTTGCTCAGCATGTTGGGTTTTGATGTTCGTTTCTTTTTTTTTTTTTCTTCCCTAAAACCTCTCTGTTTTTCCTGATTTTTAATCTCTACCGTTTTTTTTCCTCCCTGAAAACGGGACTGTTAGTCCCATACAGGCCATGGAGTTTTGCATTGGCAGTGCCATCTCCTTCCATCCCACCTTCTCCCCCGGAGCTGCAGGTCCCTTTTCCAGGGACATCCTCAAACCCTCTGCTGGCTCATCATGTTGGTTTCTTGAAAGTTTTAAGGTTCCTCCCCCTGCTGAAGGAAGTGGCAAGAGCTGCCACTTGGTCTCTGGACCCAGGAATGAAGCCGCTGCCCACGCACGTCTTGAAGGGGATGGCTTGAGTGGATGTACTTGAAGGTCACTTTATTTCTTGTTACTCTTTTGAGCCAGGTAAAATCAATCAGTAAAGGAAAAGGTGTAATCAGCTGCCAGCGTAGCAATGCTCCAAATCTCCCAGCCCCAGCTACGTGGAGTTTCACAGAGCTGCTCGCTCGGGCTGCTAAAAATCTATGGCTTGGCGGAAAGTAATTGCTCCTTGAGCAGCGGCATGAAAGCAACCTGATTTCTTACGGCTTCGTGCCCCCTTTGCTTCCAGCAATGCCTGTGCATCCCCCGCCTCCCAGGACAACGCTGCCAGGAGAAGGCAGCAGATGCTGGGAGCAGCTCGGAGCCACGTGCATGGTCCATCAGCCCCGCTTGGGTCCAGAGCCGCCAGCGTGGGTTCCCCTCTTCCACTCAACCGGCGGTACTCGTGCAATGGCGCAGGAGATGATGAATTGTTTCTGAGGACCCACTGCCAAATTTTCTTGGAACTGGCTCCTGGATTTGAAAGCTGTCGGGGGTGATGATGAATGAGCAGACAAATGGGCTGACAACAAGTTCTCATAAGGCGTTTCCTCTGGAGACGGGGTCAAAGTCATGATTTTCTATTGCATCCTTAAAAAAACCAAAACATATATATGTATATATATATATATA
>VXBH01007266.1:135285-168555 GCA_013400035.1 Rynchops niger
CGGTGGCCCGGCCTCGGGGGACCCGGCTTAGCTTAAGATTCATCACAGACTGACACGAAGGACAAGAACGTAAGAAGAATCCGAGAGCTGCGACTTTTTGTTTCTTTATTCTAATTCAGCCTACGACGTTAGTAATGGTGATTTCAGGGGATGGCTGGGCCCGCGAGTTCCTTCTGGTAGTGAAAATCAGAGACTGTAAAGAGGAACAGAGCTTATAAAGACAGATAGGAATATATTGCCATAAAAAGAACTGGCATGCAAGTGCTTTATACATTTGGCAGTACGTGAAATGGCGGGGCTTCGGTTGTGTTTTTGGTGGCGGTGGTGGTGGTGGTGGTCTCTTTTGTTTTGTACAGTTCAAAAATGAGCTGCTGCCTTCACATCTTGAAGACAAACCCCCCCACAGGAAAGGACAACACAAGTCAAGTCCAAGGCGCCTCTCGCTTGGTTTTGGCAGAGTATATATATATAATATATATATTTATTTTTTTTTTTTAATGCATAGCGATTTTCTTCCTTTTTTTTTTTAAATATTTTTTTTTTTAAATTTTTTTTTTTTTTTTGCCCCCGTTGCAAACCTGAGCTCGGTCCCTGCTTTCCTGTGCAGTTTTCCTTCCTTAGGTGTTGGCACTGTGGAACAGTCGGACGGTGTCAGCAGGCGATCTCCTCCAGCGTTCCCAGGGTGGCCTGCAGCGGCACGTTCACAGTGTGGCTGATGGTTTCCGAATGATTTGGCATGGGGTCGCAAGTGCTCTGTGGATGGAGAGCGGGGGATAGGGTTACCCCGGGGCCGCTGGAGGCTCCCTTTCCCTCAGAATCACAGAATGCTTCACGTTGGAAGAGACCTTAAAGACCATCTAGTTCCAACCCCCTGCCCTGGGCAGGGACACCTCCCACCAGCCCAGGTGGCTCCAAGCCCCGTCCAACCTGGCCTTGAACCCCTCCAGGGATGGGGCAGCCACAGCTTCTCTGGGCAGCCTGGGCCAGGGGCTCACCCCCCTCACAGCAAACAATTTCTGCCTGATAATTCATCTAAATCTCCCCTCTTGCAGTTTAAAACCTTCTCCCTTGTCCCATGGCTCCCCTCCCTGCTCCAGAGTCCCTCCCCACCTTTCCTGGAGCCCCTTGAGGGACTGGAAGGGGCTCCAAGGTCTCCCCGGAGCCTTCTCTTCTCCAGGCTGAACCCCCCCAGCTCTCTCAGCCTGTCCTCCCAGCAGAGGGGCTCCAGCCCTCCCAGCATCTCCGGGGCCTCCTCTGGCCCCGCTCCAACAGCTCCATGTCCTTCTTGTGCTGAGGACTCCAAAGCTGGACACAGCACTCCAGGTGGGGTCTCCCCAGAGCGGAGCAGAGGGGCAGAATCCCCCCCCTCGCCCTGCTGCCCACGCTTCTTTTGATGCAACCCAGGATGCAGTTGGCTTTCTGGGCTCCAAGTGAGCATTGCCTGCTCATATTGAGCTTCTCGTCCACCAGCACCCCAACCATCCCTTTTCTTTGGCTGAGCCATAGCATCAAGCCTTTGGAAAGAAGCTGGGGTCAAACGCAGGGAAATATCCTCCTGTCTCCCAACGGGGCTCCTTACCACGTTTTCATCATGGCTCCCTTCCTCTTCCTCCTTTCCAAGTAGGTCTAGTAATTTCTCCTTGATCAGCTGCAAAAGAGGGAAGTTGGATCAAGGTGGGCACCCATGAGGCATGGGGCAGCCTCACCCAACGGGGCCGGGTCCAGGAGATGTGCCGGGTTTGGAGGACAACCTCCAAAGGATACGGAGAAGGGGACGATCTTTCCAAGCAAACCACCCCATGTGTCAAAATGGACCTCTTCACATGAAAAAAAAAAAAAAAAAAACAACACCCCAAACTCAATTTTTTACATATATTTGGGGGTTTATTGAAAAATGTCAGCGATGCGAGTGCCGCTTCCCTTCACGGCCACTTTATTTCCTTGGCAGCCGCGGCTGCTGAAGAACTTCTTTTCAAGCGCAATCCCAGTAGGGTTGAAAAGTGAGTGTTTTTCTGAAAAACTTCCACTGGGGGTGGGGAGGGGGAATGAGAAAAAAAGAAGAAGAAAGCTAAATCGTGAAGAATCGGGCCAGTTCCTAAGGAAGCGAGGTGGATGCTGGCTGGCACGTGGAGACACGTGGTGGGGATTCAAAACCCCGATGAGCCCAGGAGCCCAACTCTGTCCTGGGACAGGACCAAAAGGAGGATTGTGCTGAGCCAACGATGCAAAAAAAAAAAAAACCCATCACTACGGTCAATATTTCATCAGATTTTGGCTAAGCCACCGGGAAAGAATCGCTGTAGCCATTTGTTGGCAATCTCAAACAGTTTATAAATGCTTTGGTTGAAAACACAATGAGTTTTAGGAGCTCTTGCACCCTGCCTCGATGCAGCCCTGAGCAGACGAGATCACCCATGTAGATTAGGCAACATTTAAGACATTTTAATTCCTTTTCTCCCTGCGCAGTGTGGGTTAAATATTTATCACGGGTGACCATGAAGATGACCCCTGCACAGGGCACAGCTGGGTGAAGCGGCTGCTGCATCCCCAGGCATCCTCTCCGAGGAGACAGGATGATGCTCTCTTAAGCCATGCTTGCCCAAAAAGAAGAAAAAAACCCCAAACAAACCCCAAAACCACAAACCAGCAAGAGGCAACTATTTGCCAAGTTTTATAAGCAGATGTCAGATAAAGGAGTTAAACAGAGAAGAAAAATCCAAACGTTGCGAGGGTTCTTATTACCTTCTTACGAAAGGACCCCAAGAAAGCCGGGAACAGGCGATTTTAATGAAATATTGTGTGCATTCAGCCCCCGATAGAAACCGAGGCGTGGGGTTTGTTTGCACTCCGAAGCCATTATGAGCTTTATGCTTGTAATTTTCCATGTATTTTATTGCAGAATAATGCCACCGAGTGCTCACAGCTGCCCAGAAGGGACTGGGATGGGGAGCGACTGTCTTAAAACACAACTAGCATCCCAACTTTAGTAACATTAAGAGGGTTTTCAAGCCCCGGCGAGCTCGGAGCAGACCACGGTTGCCTGACACCCCCGTGCACCTGGTTTGGCATGCATTAAGGCGACAGCCACAAACAACCCCTGACTGCAATATCCCATGGGATTAAGAATTCCCAGTCCCACCACGGTACAGGGCTGAGACAGGGCTACGGGAGCACCGGGCTACGCAGGTATAAAATATTCCATATCTGGGGGCGGGGGGGCCCAAAGCCATGGCATTAAAACCTGCAGATACAGCAGATGAGCTGAATTCGCAGGAGGACCCTTCCCAGGGACAAGGGCCAAAGACCTTGGGTTGGGATGTGCCGAATTCGTTGGGAACTGCCCATCTCTACAGGTGTTTGCGTCCTCCTCCGAACTATCCCAAGGCATAAACTTATCCTTTCCTGCTATAAAACAGGACACGCTCTTGCGTGTTGGGGTCCCTGGGGTCACCTTGGTGCAAAGAGGTGGCTCCTCGGTGGCTGCAGCTCCTCTCCCTGCCTCCATTTCCCCTTTCATAACCCAAAATCGTGAGCCTGACCCTCAACACCAAGCCTTCTGCAATGTGGCCACGAAGACTAGGAAGGAAAACCAACGCAGGGGCGGCGGCGGAGCATGCTGGAGGGACGATGCCCACAGGGACGCTGTGACAGCATGGGACCACCGAGGGCTGTGCTGGCACCTCGGCACAGAAAAGCCGAAATCCCCTGGGAGCTGCTGCGCTGTGCTGCTGGGCTGAGACACCAGTGCTCAGCGGGGCAACTCGTTCAGGCAAAAAGAGATTAAAAATATACAAGGGTCATAACTCTGCTGCTGGAGGGCAGGAGGAGGGAGGGCTGCCAGAAAGCAATGTCTTCTCCGGACTGCTTATTGCAATAATTCCCATTAAAGAGGGCTTGCACTCGGCCACCGCGGAGCCACGGGACTGCGCTCCAGCTCGTCTCGGTGCTTCCTAGAAAGCTCCTTGCTCCAAGGCTGCTGGAAGAGCTGCAGATAACAGGGACTGGGGTTTTTCCACCTCCCCGGCAGTGGTACAAGGTCTGGCCTCGCTGCTTCTCCCACCCGACGGCTGGATTGGGGCTCGGGCATTAATTGAAGGAGTTTTTCATAGAATCACAGAACGTGTTGGGTTGGAAGGGACCTCTGAAGTCCAACCCCCTGCAGGCAGCAGGGACATCTGTAACTAGATCAGGTCGCTCAGAGCCTCATCCAGCCTGGCCTTGAATGTCTCCAGGGACGGGGCCTCCACCCCCTCTCTGGGCAACCTGCGCCAGTGTCTCACCACCCTCAGGGTAAAGAACTTCATGATGATGAGGATAAGGCTGCGCTGCTGGGAGAAGCCCAAGTGGGGACGGGGACAGGAGGGCGCAGCAGCAGGTCCCCAGCCAGCACCCCAGAGCCACCGCACCTCGGGCAGCACGAGATCCAGGGTGGGAAGCAGCACAGCCACATGCAGGTGGTGCTTAATCAGCCCAAGCGAGAAGGAAACGTCGTTAGCAGAGGCAGGGTGCCAAGTGAACCTGGCTATGCCACGCCATGGCTGCGTGCCAACCCCTTCCTGCTGACGCAGGGACCTCCGCACCCTGCTACATAGCTGTGACCGACGACATAGCACTATTGTCGAGCACTAATCATATAGCATCATTAAATAACGTTAATAATCCACGTGGGCACATTGGGCATGGAGGGTTCATGACCAGCCGAGCCTGGCATCAAGGCTGGCAAACCCACCCCCCGCCAGAGGAACAAGGTGAAGGACGAGGGTCTTACCTCGTATATATAATCGAAGAGCTCTAGGATAGTGAGGATGCTAGCACCGATAAATAGCCCCATCTGGCCTCCAATGTCACCTAGGAGAAAGAACAACACACAGGTGGCTTTTACCCCTGGCGCAAATGCTCCTAGAGGCACCCATGCAACCACGGTGCAGCTCCTTGGGTGCTGCTGTCCCCGAAAAGTGGGGAAATGCATCACCCCAGAAACACCAACAGCTCTAACGGCGTGAAAAGCATCCCGGGAAGGACACTGCTGGCCACCAAAGCATTTCTCCTGCTAACGAGGCCATCAGCTGGAAGCCCAATGAGGATGCGATACCGCGAGCTGGCGTCCGAGGAAGCCATCTGTCAGAGTGAGACAGCAGGCTGCGTCCCAGGAATCCCAAAGCCCAATTCCCAAACTGGGCTGGGGAAGGAGAAGGATGCTGGAGAAGAATTAGGTAACATCCCCTGGAGCCAACAAAAAAACCCAAAGCTGCCAAAGAGAGGAAAGGGAGAGGGAAGATGGCCTGCTTTTATTGGGGGAGCATCTCAAAGCTGTCACTGCTCAAGTCCTACAGTCCCCTGGGGCTGGGGAAGGGCTGGGGACGAGGCACCGTGGGGAGAGGAGACTTCCAGGGACCTGCTGGGAAGGTAACTCCTGACGTGAGGTGCTCTGCTACGCCAAACTGTGTGCATCAGGGAAGACAAATCTCATGGGTTTTGTGGCAAAGCACCCACGGTTCAACCGTGTTGCGCCCCAGAGTGAAGGTACCCATGGGTGGAGGAGCTAGCAGGACCTTTGCCATGGGCGTCCATGAGACAGAGACAGAAGAAAGAGTGGAAAAAGGTGCTTTGGGACAAAGTTCTGCTTCAAAAGAGGCTGAGGACTGGGCAGGATGAGACTCTGCCCAAAGCACTGGGGACCCACAGCGGGTGCAGATGGGGTCATGGCATGTACATTTTGGAGAGCTACCACTGTGGGGTGACGTGGGGGCACCCCAAGGGACTTGGGGTGCTCTGCTCCCTGCGGTGTCCCTCGTCCCAGCACAGGCTCGCAGTGTCCAGCCCTATGGGGTGGCCCGGCTTCTGCTTTTAACCAAAGGTGCTGATCGCTCCCTGCATCCCAGAAGGGATTTGGGGATTGGGAGCGGCTGAGTGGGCACAGAGCATGCTTGCTTCTCCTTCCAGACCAAATACGTCCACCCCAAAGACCCAATGGGTCCCAAGCACCCAAATCTGCAGGTGGCACCCACAAAGCTTGACCCATCTTGAGGCTGAGCAACCCAACAACTCATCCACCTTCTCCATCAAGCTTTGGGGCACCACCCAAATGCAAAGAGCTCAGGGTCCTGGCTGGCCAGGCTGGAAAGGAGGATTTAAGAGGTGATGGGTAGGTGGTTTTAAGAGCTGTCCTCCACACACTACCCTTCCAGCATTGGGGGCACCACAGAGACCATCCATCAACCACTCAGCCCTGGGATTCCCAACTAATAGGGCCTGGTAGCAAGCTGAGATGGACCACTCACATTAACCTTTCATGGCTGACGCATAGACTAGCTGTGATCCCTGTGACATTCCCCAGCTTGCTGTTGGAAGAAAAATGGAAAGGTGGCAGGATCTTGCTGGGATTTCATGGCAATGCGCATAACCCATGCACCCGCTCGTGGCATCTGTCTGTGTCATAAACACACACGGACTCCAAAATGCACCCCCGAACCCTCCTTACCAAGTAAGGCTGCCACTTCATAGGCTTTCTTCTGTTCAATTGTCTCATAGTTGAGTGCTTCAAAAAATATGTCCAGCACAAGAATATTCTCTCTGTAGAAAGAGGAAAACAGCATCAGCCCATCAGCCACTAATGGGCTTGTGTGCTTTGGGAGAAGAAAAAAAATGGGAATTTGGGGCTTTAGTCCCCTCCCTGTTCCGACTCTTCTCCTTCTGGCGTCCTCAGCAACCCACAGACACTTGGACCGCCTGGAGACCAAGACAACAGGGCGCCGACAGGACGCCGGCAGCCTTAGCAGAAGCTGGAAAATGTTTTCCCAAGATCTCTCGGGATCTGAGCTCTGGATCTCACTTTGATTATAACAGCAAGAGTCCAAAGGATGCATAATATGGAATAACTCTCTCTGCCTCCACAAGGCAATAATGGGCCCAGCGCTGGGAGGGGTCCAAGGCAGCGGCTGCCTGAGGTCCACAGCCCAGACTCAGGTAGAGAGTAGCCACATCTCAGACAGGGCCAGCAAGACCGGGCTCCCCTGACAAAATAAGAAGAGGTTTTGCACTTTTTTTTTTTGCTGGGTATGGGGTATGCTCATGGAGACAAGGCCAGGGAGGGACTATACTGTTGTCCTGAAACACACCTACTGAGATGAAAGCAACCTACACCTCATCTCTTCAAGGGTTTCACCCCAACCCTCCCTGGAGGACGTACCTCTGTTCAGTGATAGAGGCATTGGCAAGGTCTGGTCTTAGCATGGGCTGGTTTAAGCTCCCAACAGGGTTTTACAGACACTTTCCCCCATAAAGCAAAGGAGATCTGTCTTAGGCAACACTCACGAGATATATTTTTCCGACTTGTTGAACTTCTTCTCCAGGTACTTGGCGGAAGTCTTGCTGGGGATCTTGACCATGGAGAGCTCTTTGTTGTACCTGGTCAGGTTACAGGGTGTCCTGCAGATGCAGTAATTGCTGTCCTTTTCAGCAAGCAAACCTGGAGAAGGTCATGGAGTTAGATCTCACGGCATCAGGGACACACAGCAGATGTGGGAGCAGAGGTCATGCCACCCAGGGAGGGGCCAAGGAGTCACATCTCAGAAACGCTGCAGGAAATCCAGTCCTGGCCATCTCTCTCCCACTTCATCGCATGGCCAACCCCACCATCTTGGAGAGAGGCCTTTTGCCGGAGGCTACACTCTGTTACCAGCAGGTGCTCGGGGAACATGTGGTGATTGAGTCTCCTAAATCCAGACCTGGAATGGGTCCCTCCCTCCCAAACCCAGACCCAGACCTGGAGGTGCTGCCCTCCTACGTATCCTGGGGTGCCCGTTATCCCGAGGGTTTCTGCACCGATGGAGCCCCATGCCCCATGTAGAACCAGAAGAAACTTTACCCTGGGGTGCACCCAGCCCTTCCCAACAGGTTGGGTCTCATGAAAACCCATCGCCGGGTTGCGGCTGCTCTAGATCACCCCAGTCCTGCCAGCCAGGAGGACGCAGGCTGCTGGAAGTCCCTCCGGCCCGGGATACCCGTGGTACCCAGGGATATCATCCGGTACTCACCGAGTGCAGGCTCTGCGCATTCCTTATACTGCTCCGGGGTACAGAAGGGCGCATCTCCTGCAGGGAAAGGACACATCCATCAGTGGGCATCAGCCACCGTTGCTGCCAGGGAGCTGGGGACTGCTGGCCTCTCCGCGGGGACCACAAGGACCTCCCTTTGGCGAAGTGAACCCAGGCTGGGGACGGGCAGCATCCCCCCCCCGACCTCTGCCTGTCCCGGGCGCCTTTTCTTGCAAACCAAGGGGGTGGTTACTGGAAATACCACACAGGGCTGTTAAATGGGGCCAAATATGGGGAAATCAGACCCATATCCCTCTGCCAAGTCCTGCCCCTATTTCAGGGCCTTCTGCAAAGGTTATTAGCATCCTTCTTTCCTTAGGGAAAGATATTCCCAGCTCCTTTAATCCTTGGTCCCTTTCCAGTGCATTAACCCCTAAGGACCCAGGCTGGGTGGAGGCAGGGGGGTCCCTGCGCCCCCCGGCACACTCACCTGGCATGTGAACCATTTTGCAGTTGCAGTTTTCCACAATATACCGGGTCTCGCAGTCGATCCTGCAAGCCGTGATACTGTAAACGGGAAAGAAGTCTAAGCCCATATCCGACGAGCGACATTCACCCCACGGCGGAGGCAGGTACGTCAGCTGCAAGAGAGGGAGGAGCGGGGTGTCAGGGGATGCTGGGGACTGGCAGCAAGGAGCGGCGCACAGCACCTCCCTCCTCTTGCCATTTTAGTGATGTTTTTAAGGAGGGGACCAAAAGGTGCTGCTGCAAGGGAAGGCCACACCATGACTTTGGCCAAGTGAGAGTCTTTAGCAAGGTCTTCTGCTCCAGAGCTGCTCTGCCGCATTCCTCCAACCCAGTATCTCCGGGAGCAGAGCCATGGCAGGATGGTGCATTGGAGATGTGCAGCACCAGAGGTTCTCCAAGACCAGCTCTGTGGTCTTTCTTGCATCACTGGGAAAATCCTGCGCATGCGGGGACTGAGGGAGAAGCTCTGACCTGCAAATCACCTCCAACTTTGGTGAGAGCAAACATGGGGTTGTTGGTACCGGTCACAGAATCCCAGAATCCCAGACTGGCCGGGGCTGGAAGGGCCCTCTGGAGATCATCCCCTCCAACCCCCGGCCAGAGCAGGGTCACCCACAGCAGGTGGCACAGGAACGTGTCCAGGCGGGGTTGGGATGTCTCCAGAGACGGAGACTCCCCCACCTCTCTGGGCAGCCTGGGCCAGGGCTCTGCCACCCTCACACCAAAGAAGTTCCTCCTCGTGTTGACGTGGAACTTCCCATGGGCAAGTTTGTGCCCGTTACCCCTTGTCCTGTCCCCGGGCACCACTGAGCAGAGCCTGGCCCCATCCTCCTGACACCCCCCTTTCAGTATTTAGAAGCGTTGACAAGATCCCCCCTCGGTCGCCTTTTTTCCAGAGTGAAGAGACCCAAATCCCTCAGCCTTTCTTCATCAGAGAGGGGTTCCAGTCCCCTCAGCATCTCGGTGGCCCTTTGCTGTCCCCTCTCCAGCAGTTCCCCGTCCTTCTGGAACCGGGGAGCCCAGCACTGGCCCCAGTGCTCCAGCCGTGGCCTCCCCCGGGCAGAGCAGAGGGGGAGGATGAACCTCCCTCCACCTGCTGGCCACGCTCTTCTTGATGCCCCCCAGGATGCCATCGGCCTTCTTGGCCACCAGGGCCCATTGCTGGCCCATGAATAGTTCCCATCTCCAGCTTACTCTAACCTCTGATCTGCCCCACTCCGTGCCACTCATGGGGACAACGCAGACAGCGTTGGTGACACTGAGGAGCAGAAAGGGGTGTCAGTGAGACCCCGGCAGTATCTGTGACTGCTCTGTGACTGCTCTGGTGTCAGCAAAGCTGCCACATTTGCACCGTTCCCTTCTTCAGGCACTTTTCTCGCTGATGAAAAATGCAGCAGACGACAACCCTCAGAGAGCGCCAGTGACTTGGGAAGCACGTGGAAAGGATCAAGAACAGTTCAGCAGCTAGAGATTGCGGCAGAAGGTGAAAAATGCCAAGGAAAGGGCGTACCGACCCTGTAAGGAGCCTCCAAACCTTCGTGTTCCCCATGGAGGGATGTCTCTGCTCGGAGCGGTGCTGCCACGGGAGATGGTGCCAGGCAGCGTTGTACCTCGGTGCAGCCTCCCAGAAGGCAGCCAAGTCAATCACGTCATTTTTCCAAACACCCACGCTCAGGGAGAGCCCCGTGGCGCGAGACACACGTTCATCCACTCTCCTGGCACCCCATGATGATGAGGAACCCGCCTTCTTCTCCCCTGTTTGCACATCACCTCGCGTGAGGCTCACGACTTCTCTGCTCAGTGCTAGTGCAATGCAAACCCTTCTGCTGTTACCTCTTTATTTAACACAAATGCAAAGATAAGATAAGCGGGGCTCCACAACCCTCCGCAGAAACCTTAATCCAGAGCCCAGAACACGCCGGAGGAAAAACAGTCGCTCTCTGGCCCCCACGGCCAAATCTACCTTGTTCCTCTTCTCTCTGCAGCCTGGCAGCCTTTCCCGTTTCTCTTTATCTCTGCTAAATGCTCTGCACAACTCTTTGCTAGAGAGCAGAAAATAGCGTTCCCCTACCCCCTCCTTCTTCGTGTTTTAAAGCAGCGTCCAATTTGCTCTGCTTTGCTCCAAACACAGAACGTTTTGTGCTGGCAAAGCGCGTCGGCTGAACAAAAACATTTTCTTTAAAAACCGTAGTAACATTAATCACGTCCTAAAATAAATATGTAAACATATGTTGGTGGACTATGAGCCTAGGACTTAGTGGCAAGGCCCTACGGTGCGTGTTTTGGGTTTCTTCTGGAGATTGATGGGAAAGGGAGGAGGAAAAGAGATGACCCAAGAAGTGGAGGCAGATGCTGCTGGATAAAAAACAACCTCATGAATCCCTCAGGCACGGACCTGCGGTAACTACGACAAAATTTCCACTATGCAAATCATTTGGAGCCCATGCTCTGCTGTAGGTTTACCCCATGAGATCTTCTGTGGGAAGAGAGCTCCAGCTCCCCAAAGCACCCTGTGAAGAGATGTTCACCCTGTGCGGCAGCTTGCAGCGCTGGGGCGCTGGTGAAACTCCCTGTGGCTTTGATTTATGAACCGCTCAGGTGTTAAAAAATCCATAATGGCCTTAAATTGCAGCCAGGAAGAGAAAGATGAGATGTTAGGAAGAACGTGAGGACACTTGGGTATGGCAACAGTCTGCCTTGGAGGGGCAGGAAGCCTGGAAGCTAAAGGAGAGTTTGGGGAAGATGGCAGGCTTCAGAGGGTGATCCTGTCCTCTGGGGCTGGACAAACTCTCAACTCGGACAAACCAAAGCAATTCCTTCTCTAGGAACAATCTTGCTGTGAAGAGTTTCCATCCGGGGATCCAGAGGTGCTTTGCTTACTCCAGCACTTTGCTTGCTGCATCTGCGGGGACTACGCTGGTTCCCAGTTAGTTCTGTCTCCAACGGGCTGATGCAGGCTTTACGGGACCAGCTGGAACCGTGGACATGGCAGCCCTGTGGCACACCCATCTTCTAGATGAGCCAGAGGTCCTCCCCATGATGAGATGGTCGTGCAAGGTCTTCCTTGACCCCAAGGCTAGAGCCGAGAAAAGCTCAGACCTGCCTGCCCAAGGCTGAAGGGGGTCTCCATGTGATGGTGAACCCCTCTTTGGCTCTGGATGCCCCCAGCAGCCAGGGATGGAGGGACCACCAGCTCCCTTCCCCTGCTCCTGTGAGCACCAACCCTATTTTCAAGCGCTGATGAGACACAAACCGTTACGGTGATGCTGAGCTGCGTGTCCTGCTCGGCGCCTCTGCAGGATGCTATGCCCGCCAGAGCCAGCATCGCCCATGGGTGCCCGGCCTGCTCAGGGTGGGATACGAGCTCCGGCATCCCCAAAATCGGCCTCAGTCCCTGCTGCTGCTCAAGCTGCTTGGAAAAACAACGGCAGCGAGAGCCGTTCCGCCGCCTGGAGCGACACGCACCGATCTCTGTGCTCAGCGGGGCCGATCCGAAGAGCAGACAGTATCCAGAAGGGGTGCGAAGACGCAGCAGGTGACGGAGGGATCCCATCTGCGGGGACCAGCTGAGGCATTAAGGGAGGAAAAAAAAAAAAAAGCAGTTCCCAGCAATCTCGGCGTCCTCCAAGAAACAGGCCTGGCTTGGAACGGGGTGGTTTGGAAAGTCAGCAAAGCAGCACCTTGGAATGAAAATATCAAGAGCATCTCTGTGACAATAGCAAAGCGCTGTTTGAAGGGGATCTTTTCTCATTTGCTTTACACTTGCAACATAATAGAGTACCAGATGCCATCATTTAGTCATCCGCGGTGGAGAAAAGGGCCCATATGTTGCACGCTGTATGATAAAGGAGAATAAATAATCGCGGTCTCAGATGGTGTCAGCTCTCTTCCAAGCATGGCTACGCACAAATCTTTTAAGCCCTTTAAATTTTATTCTGAAATGTAGGTGACGAGATCAGGAAACGATGGGAGTCGTGACCAGATATTTAGCTTACACACTTTTTTGCTCAGCCAGCGTTGGATTTGAGCCCCGGCGCTTGTGAACTGGCACGGCATCTGCAGGAGGTGCACGGGCTGAATGACTAATTGAACCCTAATTGATGCAACTTCGTTAACAGAGTTACAGCCCGTTTTGGAGCCAGGATCACAAGCACTGACCACCCCCATACCAAAAAGCAAAGCTGGTTTGCACCTCCCCAAATGTGTGGCGTTCCTTGTGGATTTGCCGCTTTGCTGCACACACAATCCCGTGCACACACTTACACACACACGTGTGCAAGCACAAGTGGAATTCACTTTTCCCCATCTTCCTGAAGACGCAGGAATAGAATCACAGAACCATAGAATTGTCTGGGTTGGATGGGACCTTTCAGATCATGGAGTCCCACCATCAACCCACCACTGCCCAACCCACCCCTGACCCACGTCCCTCAGCCCCACGTCTGCCCGGCTTTTAGATACCTCCAGGGATGGCGACTCCACCACTGCCCTGGGCAGCCTCTTCCAATGCTTGACAACCCTTTCAATGTAGAAATTTTTCCCAGTACCCATCCCAGATGCAACGCAACTCCCCTGCCAGAAGCCAAGGTTTTTCTCTCCCTACCGCTCTCTGAATGGCCGATACTTAAGAGCAGAAAAAGCCTCTTGGTGCATTTAACCCCAGTGGCGGTTTTTTCGCTCTGCAGTAAAAAGGCTTTCCCTGTTTTTGAGAAAAGCACGTACTGTCTGGGACCAACAGGAGACTCCAGGAAAGCTCCAATTTTTACTATTTAAAGGCAATTTCCCCAGTGAAACTCCTGTCCATGGAGCAGAGCCCTGTGGGGTGTGATATAAACACCTCTGTGCTGCCTTATGGTACATTAATCCCTACCTCGTACAGAATCCCAGACTGGCCGGGGCTGGAAGGGCCCTCTGGAGATCGTCCCCTCCAACCCCCGGCCAGAGCAGGGTCACCCAGAGCAGGTGGCACAGGAACGCGTCCAGGCGGGGTTGGGATGTCTCCAGAGACGGAGACTCCCCCACCTCTCTGGGCAGCCTGTGCCAGGGCTCTGCCACCCTCACACCAAAGAAGTTCCTCCTCGTGTCGAGATGGAACTTCCCATGGGCAAGTTTGTGCCCGTTACCCCTTGTCCTGTCCCCGGGCACCACTGAGCAGAGCCTGGCCCCATCCTCCTGACACCCCCCTTTCAGTATTTAGAAGCGTTGACAAGATCCCCCCTCGGTCGCCTTTTTTCCAGACAGAACAGACCCAAATCCCTCAGCCTTTCTTCATCAGAGAGGGGTTCCAGTCCCCTCAGCATCTCGGTGGCCCTTTGCTGTCCCCTCTCCAGCAGTTCCCCGTCCTTCTGGAACCGGGGAGCCCAGAACTGGCCCCAGTGCTCCACTTACATCTCTCTGTCACCACGCAGGGATTTCTTGCTTGCTGGCTACGGCTCCGAGCAGAGCCCCGAGATGCGGCGGCTGTAACCAGAGCATCTCCCACATCCAGTGGGACCGGCACCAGGAATCCGAGCGCTTCCCTCTCCATCACCAGCTCGGTGGGAAGCAGCGCTGCAGGGAAGGTTCACTCGAAGTATGCCAGGCAAATCTGTGCTTCTTCCTCCTGGCAAGATTTTCCAGCCAAATCTCCCCGGGCTGGCAGGGTCGGACCCTCCCTCCCTTGAGCAAGTCAATGAACTCTTCGCTCTCCAAGGGGCTCATCAAGGGCTATTACCTGGAGCCTCCATCATAATTACAGCTTGAAAGACTCGTTACTTCCCTCGTTCTCTGTAATTTGTAATCAGAAGCAAACTCTCGACTGATCAGCAGCCAGATACGGCTGCGGGACCTCTCCGGAGGGAGAAGGCACACCATTAGGGATGGGGCTCTGCAGAGAACAGGGGGGCCGCATTTCCCACATCCTGCCTTAACACTCAAAGGTAATTTGGTCCCAGGAAAGCTTCCTTCACCTTTCCCAGGTGGTTTTGATGAGCAGGCACCAACGTACCAAGTCTCTGATGCAGTCAACTCTTGTCCTGACCTTTTATTTCCAATGATCTCTGAAGGCAGCTGCTGTCATAGTGTGTTTGGAGCCCCAGCAGCATCGCTCACAGGTACAAGCAGGACCGCCAGGACCGCCGGGTCGCATCCACTCGAATGCTCCCTGTTATCCTTCAAAGAGACAATCCAGCCCCAGAGCCGGGTATGGTTTTACCCATCGAATAGCGCACCTTGCAGTGAAAGACTCGAATCAAAGGGCCAAACTCTTCTGCAGGGTTTCCTGCCCTGAAGTGCAACGGAGCAGGACCCGGAGGTTCTTCCCTCCAACCCCTGTGGCTTCATGCCCTGTGGACCAGCCCCATCCATGCTCCTGTTGCCTCTCCTGCCTTGGCATAGGATTCTGGATGCCCTGCAAGCCCTGGGGTTAACACAATGGTGAAGCCACCCACAAGAGCATCCCTCCTTACCCCCTCCTCGCCAAAATGGGGCTGCAACCTCAAGCAAAGCCTTCACCTCCAAAGCGCTTGGCCCCGGAGAGCTGCCCGAGCAACTTATTTCAGACATTTGGAAACTAGATGATCTCCAAAGGTCCCTTCCAACACCTACCAGTCTGTGTTTCTGTGATTTGACATTTGAATTTAGTGGCCACGATGCTACCGAGGCTGCTGCATCGCCTGGAAGAGCACGCTGGGGAGCTGAGCCCGCCTCGCCGGCCGGCAAACAGAAACACAGGAGACGAAGCATGGAAACAACGTACACGGGAGAGACGCTAATTGGATTTGATTCCTCTCCCCGGCAGCCATGCAGAGGTTTCCTCCTCTTGAGGGAATGGCTTTCCCCTCTTCTAGATGACGCTGATTTGGGATCGGAGGGAGGGCTCCGGCGCTGGACCGGAGGCGGCTTGCCCAAGGATGCTGAGCTGCTCCCCTCCAACCTGCTCCGCTACCACCAAAGACAAACCACGTTTCTTTCAAGCTAGAGGGGGGGGAAAAAAAATCATAAAAGCAAAAGGAAAAGCAGAGGTAAAGGCAGCAGGGACAGTTTCTGCCCTCGGTTCCTGCAGGAGAGCAGCGCCGAGCTCTAATTTTGCTCCGCTGCCGTGGCAGCTTTCCAAGGGCACATACCCCTCCCCGGTCTCACACTTATAGAAACTCATCTTCAGCCTGTAATTGAGGTTGACAAACTTGCGTCCTTGCGCTTTCGCAATCATTAATACTTACTTAATGAACAAAATGCTTTTTAAATTCTCTTGATGCCGGCTGTTGGGGATTCCGACNAGCCCTGGGGTTAACACAATGGTGAAGCCACCCACAAGAGCATCCCTCCTTAACCCCCTCCTCGCCAAAATGGGGCTGCAACCTCAAGCAAAGCCTTCACCTCCAAAGCGCTTGGCCCCGGAGAGCTGCCCGAGCAACTTATTTCAGACATTTGGAAACTAGATGATCTCCAAAGGTCCCTTCCAACACCTACCAGTCTGTGTTTCTGTGATTTGACATTTGAATTTAGTGGCCACGATGCTACCGAGGCTGCTGCATCGCCTGGAAGAGCACGCTGGGGAGCTGAGCCCGCCTCGCCGGCCGGCAAACAGAAACACAGGAGACGAAGCATGGAAACAACGTACACGGGAGAGACGCTAATTGGATTTGATTCCTCTCCCCGGCAGCCATGCAGAGGTTTCCTCCTCTTGAGGGAATGGCTTTCCCCTCTTCTAGATGACGCTGATTTGGGATCGGAGGGAGGGCTCCGGCGCTGGACCGGAGGCGGCTTGCCCAAGGATGCTGAGCTGCTCCCCTCCAACCTGCTCCGCTACCACCAAAGACAAACCACGTTTCTTTCAAGCTAGAGGGGGGGGAAAAAAAATCATAAAAGCAAAAGGAAAAGCAGAGGTAAAGGCAGCAGGGACAGTTTCTGCCCTCGGTTCCTGCAGGAGAGCAGCGCCGAGCTCTAATTTTGCTCCGCTGCCGTGGCAGCTTTCCAAGGGCACATACCCCTCCCCGGTCTCACACTTATAGAAACTCATCTTCAGCCTGTAATTGAGGTTGACAAACTTGCGTCCTTGCGCTTTCGCAATCATTAATACTTACTTAATGAACAAAATGCTTTTTAAATTCTCTTGATGCCGGCTGTTGGGGATTCCGACAACCGGTTACGAACCGGCAGGTGCCGAACAGGACAAGAAACAAATTGACTTGTCTCCTTAAAAGCAGGATGGAGCTCGCTTGCCTGAAACGCAAGGGAAGGGTGGGCTGCTCTCGGCANGTGGTATCTTGGTTCTTTTCTACGCGTTTTAATTTTATGCCATAGGGAAGATGTGGAAACGCCGAGGAGATGGTTTCCAACGCAAGGTCGGGGCGGTTTCAGCCCGGTTTGCAGCGATGGATCCGGCTTTGGGGATGCATCCTGCATCGCCTGGGCTCTGGGCTACGGCTCAGCCCCTCTCCTGCCTCCTCCACGGCTGCGTCCCCCACCTGCTGCCACCAAACCTCAGGCAGCGACCAGCAAAGAGGGACCAAACCTCTCCCCGAACACGGCAACATCTAGAGGGGGTGTCTTCGCATTTGCTCACAACTAAATAATAACCAGAAACTTCCGCTCTTTAATGAGACATCAAATAGCAGCAACTTAATAGAATTTCAATCCCAGGCAGCTTTAGCACTTGTAAAATGCTTAAAAAGCTCGGCCTACGCACAGCTCTCCCAGTTAATGATGCTGGAAGTTGTCTATTTGCCGTCTACCTTCGCCGTGCCGCGTGTGATACCTCCTCGTTCCTTCTCATTTGCTCCCTTCTTTGCAAGCACCAAAGAAGTTGTCTTTAAGGACAAGAGCTTAACCCTTCCAGCAGGCTGGAAGGTCCCCATGCACTGAGCTCGGGGAAATTATTACAGCCCACCAGTCCCCAGCTGCTGGAGGGGAGGGGGCACCAGAAGAAAAATGTGATTTTGGAGCTCAGGTTCCTCCGGGTCCCTGTTTCCTCAGAAATGATTTGGCAAATCAAATAGGAATATTGAAACCTCCCCAGAAAGCCCAGGGCAGCCCCTTCAGAGGCTCATCCCAGCTCTGCTCCCAGAACGGCTGCTCCCGGCAGCTGCTGCATCTACAGCTCGGTTCGACCTCCCTGCTAAACGGGATGTACCCCTCGCTCATGTGCCCGCTGGGTCTTAAATGGCCACAAACTCTTTTCTCTCCTTCCTGGTCACCTCCTTGGCATTATATACAGCCAGCAAAAGTGTTCCCCCTCATTCCGCCGGACACCCTTGGCTGTATTTGTTGGACTACATTAGCCAAACTGCTACAGAGGTACCCAGTTTGGGGGGTGCGTGGCGGGAGTTGGACCCTCTGAAGCTCTCCTGTCCTCAGCCAGCAGCTTTCTGTTGTTTTTAAAAAAATCCTCTTATCCGTATAATATGGGGAAGGGTTAGCAGGAGCACCCAGACGACTATTTCATCTGCATCCCTGATGTTTTCTCTTTCTGATCTCCTTCCTAAGCGAGCCCTTTCCCATTTCTCCCCGTTCAGACGCACCATTCCTGGCCCTGACTCATTTCCACCGCTTGCCTCCAAACCTATTTTCTTTCGCATCCTTTTACAAACAGGCTGATTCACTCCTAATCCTGTTTTCTAAGCAAAACCGCTCCCCTGCCCTACAAAAACAGCCATGCAATCATTTTGGTACATCTCCTCCTTTGAACTGGTCCTGTGCAACGAAGTTTTCTAAGCGTCTGGCCAGTGTGCTTCTTGCTGTTTAATTAATTAAGAGTCTGATGATATACCAGAGGAAATCAACTGGGAGTGTGTGGGACTGAGGGAAACAGAAAGAAATTGGAGAGTGAATCTTCTTCTGGGAGGATGTGTAAGACCGTAGGTTGGAGAAGATGCTCTGAGCGAGGGTTAGGAAACATGGGAAATACTATTTAATTGCTTCTAATTTTCAAATGCTGCTGCCTACACCCTGTTTGGAAATACGGGCTTCCGTGCGATCGCTGCCAGACCCTGAGTCGTGTTTTCCTGCCTCTGTAATTACACTTTTGATACTGCAGTTGGTGGTAGCTGATGCTCTCTGTCCCGTGCAAGCATTACGAGGGGATGAGTCTCCAAGGCACGCTAGAGCCCTATTAAACAACATTGCTCCATCTTCGAACCTGTTGCTTAATTGAAGCCTCTTAAATTTTTTAGTGCCGAGTTGGCAGAAATTGCCATTTTTAGTGCGCTTTTCATCTTCTCTAACGCATCGTGCCGATGGCGTGGCAGGGTGCTGCCGAGACGGGGAGGTCCCACTCTCTGATCCCATCCCTTCTGGGAGAGGCTCGGGCGATGCCGCTGAGATACGGCGACGACGCTGTAAAACCCAGCTGGGAAAGAAAGGATTAAAAGGAGCTAAATCCAGGAGGAATTTATCTTTCTCCAGTGGATCAACCCTCCGAAATGTAATTTCCAGCGTGCTCACCCATGCCTCGGTGCTGTGGTCCGGTGCAAGGGTATGGGGGGGATATTGCAGCCTCCTCAATGCCACGCACACCACAAGCTCCGGGGAGGCTTGTTATAGCACCAGACTCACCCAAAATTGCTGGGAAAAGGGAAAAATTGAGTTGCATCTCTCCAAAGCCAAGAGCAGCAGGTGCTGAAGGGCACTGCCTTACTCGAGGTGGTCCTGCCCTCCCTTGGGACCCGTCCGGAGGGTGACAGCCCGGCGTGCCCCGAGCCAGCTCCTGCGCAGCTCCAGGCTTTGCCCATTCATGAGAAAATAAACCTTATTCATTAGACTCGGCAATTGCCATGGAAACCGCTCTCCTGCGCAGCCGGAGCATCTCTCGCTGCAAGGCACAGCGGGGACCGCGGCCGGCTCTCCCCATGTAAAACGGTGTGAAAGCCCCCAAAAACACCAGCTATGATCTCGCATGTCCATGTAAACCGCTATAGCTCCTTTCACGTTGTGTTCAGAGACAGCCACTGCTGTGGTGTACGGAAAGTCACCCAGAGAGGATGTTTTCATAGAATCACAGACTGNCTCTCAGCCTGTCCTCCCAGCAGAGGGGCTCCAACCTTTGGACCATCTCCGTGGCCCTGGTTTTCCACCCTTCTCCATCAAGACACTCTTGTTTTAATTTCAACTGTCCATCATGCATTGCTTTCTGCTGCGCCACCTCCTGAGTCACTTTGGGGAGCTCAGTCCCGGCTCCCCTTAAACTTCGGGGGATGGCATCGGTCTGAGATTTCAGACAGAAAACATCTCCCTTTAGGCACAAGTCCTCAGCAAAGAACCAGCTTGGCCCATACAACCCAATCACCACGCCTTTGCAGGATTGCTTTTGCTGACTCAGCACACGCAACTGAAAGAGGATCACAGAGTCACAGAATGGTTCGGGCTGGAACAGACCTTAAAGCCCACCCAGTGCCACCCCCTGCCCTGGGCAGGGACACCTCCCACCAGCCCAGGTTGCTCCAAGCCCCGTCCAACCTGGCCTTGAACCCCTCCAGGGATGGGGCAGCCACAGCTTCTCTGGGCACCCTGGGCCAGGGGCTCACCCCCCTCACAGCAAAGAATTCCTTCCTGAGATCCAATCTAAATCTCCCCTCTTTCAGTGTGAAACCATTACCCCGTGTCCTATCATTACACTCCCTGATCCAGAGTCCCTCCCCATCCTTCCTGTAGCCCCCTTTAGGGACTGGAACGCTGCTATAAGGTCTCCTCAGAGCCTTCTCTTCTCCAGGCAAAAAGATACCCGTGCAACGTCCCTCTTACCATGCCACTATTGCAAACCAGCACGACAGCGTTACAGCATTAACATTCCCAAATTGGTAAATGTACCTTAAAAGTGTCACTGTGCAAGAAGCAGAAGGCTCAGCCCCTGCAGAAGGAGAAGAAAAACTGATTTGGTTCCTTTTTTTTTAGGTTGACGGCTAATTTTAAAGGGAGATTTAATGAGATCAGGCACCATCACGGACCCAGAGTTTGCTTTCGACAAGGGCCTTTTGGAAAGCTCTCGGTATAAAGATCCAGGATTTATCGTCCCGGCACTAAGACTCAAGTCCTCGCTTGCGCTAAGAGGCTGCACACCTGGAAAGGCAGGAAATCAGTACGTAAAGCCCAGTTAATATTCTTATTTCCAGACTGGGATGGGGGGGACGAAGGGATAGATTTGGGCACGGCCGCAGGGAATAGTAACAGAGCCACAAATAAAGCCATGAGCCTCTAAACCACAAATAAATTCCTTTCGCCCCAAAGCCTGTCTCAAAGCCGATGCACGGGTCTCACCATCACACCACGGCAAGTCTGCCCAATGCCACGTCTATTTTTTTATTGCTGGGAAAAGTGCTTTTTATTGCTGGGAAAAGTAAGACAGAGGCTGCTCTGAGGTGGGAGACGTGGAACGACCTTCTCTTTAGCTTTACTTCTATTCTTCTCCAGCCGGAGGATGGTTTCATTTATGTTTCACGGTGTAAAACACACGGTTTAGGACCCCAATAACTGGCCGGCCTTAGTCCTCTGGGTGATGCCCATGGGCTTTTCCACCTTTTGCTCTGATTTCTTGAAGGACCAGCACGTGCCCGCCCCAGATGTAGAGATTTAGTAGGAAAAAACCCGAGACTAAGTCAGGGGTCTGAATAAAAGACGCGCATTCAGGGCTTGAGAAGGTGGGTGATGCCTGGCCGGGCCCTGCGGGGTCATTAGAGGAGGCAGTAGCATGTGTACGCTGTAATGGTTGTAAGTGGGTTAAAAAATGACTTTATGGAGTGGGGGGATTGGGGCGGGTAGCATTGCCCGGGGAGCTGAGTGCTGCTCCGGGCAGGCGGCTTGAAGAGCCTCCGGGTCTCCTGGGTAAAGGCGTCTCAGCCTGTGGTATAATTTGAAACCAGTTACAGAACCCCTGGCCCCAAGCAGAAACGTGCCCTTCCCTCTCCCAGCACCAAAACTCCATCAAAACCTGCAGAAGAGGGAACACACTTGAGCTAAAAACCCCCCAAATCTGTTTTACCTGTCATCCTTCTACATCTTCCCTGCCTGGAAGGAGGGATATGGAGAGTGATGGGGTTTTCACTCTCTCTCTCTCTCTCTCTCTCCCTCTCAGCTGGCTGTCTCCCTGATAGGAAATCTCATTTTTTAATAAAAATAATGAAATAGTTAATGCTGGGAATGCTGGGGAAGATTTACAGCAGCTGTCTTAAAAGTCTTCAGCATTTACACTATTTCTATCTCAAAACAAAGTCCTTGAGATCCTTGCTGCAGGCTCCAGCTCCCAGCCACGCTCCCAAATCTTGCTGAAACCAGAACGTTTAAAGAAGACAAATCTTTCCAATTACTGCTCGTGATGCCGGGCGAGTTCGATTCGAGGAGGTGTCGCCAAACTCTTCCGGCATCAGGCGGCCGCACCGCACAACGCGATCCCCTGCCCGTTCATGGCGCATGCAAAGTGCCGCAGAAACGGGTGGCGATGCCCTCCTCGATGGCCAACCTCGGCATCTCCCCTGTCAGCTTCACTCCAGAGCTGACGTGGTCTCACTAAGGGGCGGGGGGGCTCTGATTCCGCTGGAGGTATTTTTCACACCTGACAATTTATGAAACAAAAATCCTGCTCTTCTGCTGCTGAGAAAAGAAGGAGAGGGCCTCGCTCGAAGGAGAGGCTGGGGATGGAAACACAAGACCCCAACACGGGACCTTCTGTTCCGGCATAGAATCATTGAATCATAAAAACATGGAATCACAGAATCATATGTGACAGTGTGCTCCACCTCCCCAGGCGCCAACCTGACCTTTATCTCCCGTTGCCCAAGTGACATCCAACCATGGTGGTCACAATGGCTGCTTCTAGTCATGATGGCTCCATCCGGGGCACAACGTGGTTTCGAGGAAACAGATAACAACTCAATAGCCAAGGGCTAACTGGAGCAATGCCGGTACTGTGGTCAATATGCAAATATGACCAAAATAGGTCAATCATCTCACCTCCATAAATAGTGAACAGCCCAAGAGCCCTTTGAGCTCTCCTGTACAGCAACGGGGTGCACGCCAGCATCTCCCCTTGAGCTGGGATGCCGCTCAAGGTTACTTCTCGAGATTCGGAGATGCCTTGCCACAACAGATCCTCGGTAAGTGACTAATAGCATGCTAAACTTTGAAATCTTAGCTAAGTGATATAAAGGATTGATTGCGCATATGTGATCCTTTAGACATAAGCCGTTAGAATCTCAGAATCACACAATTGCCCGGGTTGGAAGGGACCTTTCAGATCATCTAGTCCAACCATCAACATGACTCTGAAAAAAAACATCACTAAACCATAGACCAAACCAACCACCAAACCATTGACCAAGTCTGGGACAAAGACTGGATCCAGCCGCACTGTGACTCCTAGAAAGCCAGGGGGTCCTTTCTGAACCTCAACTCAACGGGAGGGTCTCCTTGACAGCTCTATCTGACCCTGTCCTTACGCAGTAAATAACCAAGTGTGCCTTGCCTTCTCGAATCTTGTTAAAACACTGTTGCATTTACCATCAAACTCTGTTAAATCCCTGTTTTGTATCAATAAATGTATTTCTGCTTCTCTCTCTGAGGGAAGCGCATCAATCCATACGCGACATCATAGAATCACAGACTGGTTTGGGTTGGAAGGGACCTTTAAAGGCCATCTAGTCCCGCCTGCCTGCAATAAGCAGGGACATCTTCCACTAGATCAGGCTGCTCGGAGCCCCGTCCAACCTGACTTTGAACATTTCCAGGGATGGGGCATCTCCAATCTCTCGGGGCAACCTGGGCCAGTGTTTCAGGTAAAAAATTTCTTCCTTATACCTAGTCTAACACGGGACCCTCTGCTCCATCACCGCCTTCCTCCATCACCTTTGGCAAGTCACTTGTCCTCCCTGGAGTAGCCCAGCACCTCAGAGCTGCCGGCCCGGTGCTGGCACAGGGAGGGCTCCCATCTGCAGCCGCTGTGGAGGATGACCAGCCACTGGCCCCAAGCCCAGGGCCGTATCCAGACCCCACTGCAACGGCAGACACGGCCATGGGGCTGACCCCAGCGGCGCCACCTTGCTGTGTGGACAACCCTAGAGTGCTTCAGGAGATACCCCCGGAGAGGGGATGGATAAGGCACTCAATGCCCAGTAATTACTGCCAACAGGAATGAATCAGTTTTCCACCCTTCCAGATTCTTTATCTCGCAGTACGTCCCACGTAAGCAACGCTGAGTGCTGCTGCTTTTCCCTTGGGGTGACAGAAAGGAGCTGTGGAGTGAGGTGAGGACGCTGGGGACACATGGAAAGGTTTCTGTCAAGGGAACGGGCAGGAAAAATGCCCATGATGGGTTTCCAAGCCCGCTTCTCCTTTGGACTTCATCAGCTGCTGCCTCAGCCCCTGAAGAGCCCTTTGCCTTGGCCATTACGAAGGTGTAACACCCCAAAGGAGGTCCCTGAGCGCTAATAAAGCCGCTCATTTCCTCCAGCCCACCGCACTGCCCCCAAGACACAAACTGGCAACAGCGAAACATTTCTCTGCTTTAACTGAGAAGTCTCCACCTGGTGCTCGCCCACCAGGAACCCACACCGTTCGTTATCTCCTGGATGATTACACACAAGCGCGATGTAATGAAGGAGAGAAGATCTCCATCCAGCCTCGCTGAAATGCACCATCTTCAGGTGTATTTTGGTCCCCGGTGGCCACGGAGAGATGCTTTAACGATACACTTGGTGGTGAATTCCTTGCGTTGCTCTGAGCTGAAGTGTAACGACTGTGGCTCTGATCTCCACGGAGGAGCTTAATCACAGCAAAGCCTCCAACCGCTCACGTTCGCTTTCTTCAACTTGATTTATATCTCATTTGAGGGTCGATGCAAGAGCAGGGAGGAAAATGAGAGAGGCAATGAGGCAGGAGGGCTAGGACTGAAAGCACTGAGGCCAAGCTGGGGGAAAAACATTATTCCTCTGGCTGCCTTTCCATATGCCTAATGAGGATTCGGGTCTAATGACGCTACGTCACATCTCATCCATCCACACCGCGACGATGAGCCACCGTTGGGACTCAGGGAGGGTGATGCAGCCTGAGCCAGGAGCATCCCACTGCAGTTTATAATAAATAAGGCGACTAGTGCTGTGTTACCTGAAAGGATTCACGCTGATCTACATAATGAAACACTCTCCTCTTGTCTATATTCATATCCTTGGAGCGTGAGAGCCTTTTGGCAGAAAGCATCCTTTCTGAGAAGGTTGGAAGGTACCCAACACATTAAGCGACAGCCACAGCTGAACCATAACCATGGAAGAGGAAGGCAGGGAAATTATGGGGGATGAAGTCCCTTCTGTGGCCAAAATTACAAGGATTACGGGCAACACATGAGAAGCAACGCTGAAAAAGCTGCCCCCATCCCAACCAATTTGAAGCAAAGCATCAAAAACTAGCTGTTAATGATGAAGATGACTCTCAAGGGGCATGTGTACACAGAAGTAACCTTTCATATGGACCCACTGGAGGAATCCTGGTGTGTAAATGAAATTTAGGACTTACCCTTTGCTCTTGGGTGGCCACGAAGGTCTGGAATCCAGGGGCCACCCCGAAGCCCAGCTCCTGGACAAAAGGCGGCTCAGACTGGCTGTGGATCTGGACTTTGACTCCAGCCTCGAACGTCGTCTCCTCTGGAAGAAGAAGAGGGGAGGTTAGTGGGCTGGGGTGGGTGGGATGGTGTCCGCCAGCATGGGCATGTTTGTCCCTCCGTGGAAAATTATCTCCGGTCAATCTGTGCTGCTCAAAAGCAGGAGATAAGCAGTTGGGAGTGCTCCAACCTGGATGATGAGACTTGTGGGCATCGAGGAAGGAATCCCAGCAGCAGCGTTTGCCGTTGAGCAGAGCACACCCGGGACTCAGCCCAAATCCCCCCAGCGGGTCCAAGAGCATCTCCAGGCCCCTGGTCCTTACACTGCTGCCTGTCCCCAGGGCTCACCCTCCCTGTAACGCAGAGATGCATGATCTCTCCAGCTTGGTCTGTACATCCGAGCTACAGAAAACAGGAGGTGACATCTACTTTCTAGCTGATATTTAGTTACAGCATTTTAAATACATTCCCATATTACTAAACCAAACAAACTCCTCTTTCCCCCAAACAGGGACATTTCTACTGTCCGTAAGGTGCCGAAAGCATGGGTGCGCCGTGCATCCACTGTCCCAACTGTGACACAGCTTGAGGCCACTTGTGAGACAACGTAAGCAATTAAATAACGAAAAGGGTGTTTTTAATTCAAAGGAGCTCATGTTTTTGGCAGCTGAAGTCGCTCCAAGCTGGACAAAGGTGTTTACAGCACATGGGTGCAGACACAGAGTTACGGGTGATGTGAGGTTTCCACATCCCAAATCTGTGCTGAATACCAAGTAACTCGAGGTCAGTCCCCCTCTTCCACTGGAAGCTAAAACCAATCCAAAAAAGACTTAAAAAAGAATTAATGGGATGCAAATCAGAGCCGAGTATGATACGTGAGCACTTTGGGCTCCTCTATCACACAGGCATCTTCACGCAGCTGGGGCGCGTAACCTCTCTCTCTTTAAGCATTGCTGCCACGGTCTCGCATCCCAACAAACTAGAGGGAGCATATGGGACTACGGGGCGGGGGGCTCATTTGCAAAGGAAGTTGTTAACTCTGCATAATTTGGCCTAAAAACTGAGTTACCCGCTAATATGAATCCATGCCTGCGGCCCGCAATGCCACCTCTACATCTAAAGAGCTTCTGCTGAAAGATGAGTCACTCCTTTATTTTCTTTGCTTACGACGCCTTGGTTTTCCTACTGCTTTATTCTGCGTTTCATTTTTTAACAGCGCTGTATTCAATCCAAAGCCCTGGTAGAAACCCAGCACCAAGGAATCACGGCCACAGAGCTGTTACACCAAGGGCTGCACAAAGATTTGCAGCAGAAGACGCCAGAGCATGGGGTGATATGGGCAGAGGAGAAGAACTAGGGAGGACTAAGGTGATACTGGAGGACATGAGGTTTACAGATGTCAGGAGCCCATCACTTCGGAGGATGCAACTCTGCTGACTCAGTTGGGCAGCAAAGGGATCAGCCACCTCCTCCCAAGAGGACTTTCTTGGACTCTGCTCACCTGGTAGACCCCAAGACAAACAAAGCCTTGGATCTGCATGGATTTGTGAGGCTAAATGAGAGCATCTGCAGTGCTCAGATCTACGTCCTTCACAGCTAACCGTCCTCCGAGGTTCAACACTTGGCCGTGGTGTTGAACCTCAACACTGACCAAGATTTGTTCCAAGAAGGTTGGACCAGAGACCTCCGGAGACCTCAGGCCGGACACGCTGCCATCACCTTCACCCCCTACTGAGCAAACAAACCCTCCTCGCCAACAACAAACCAAACCACGCGTTTCCTTGAGCTTTTGGGAACAAACATTTCAAAAGCCCCACTCTGTCAGCGAGGCTGCTTTACGTCGTGGCTCTGGAAAAACTGATGCTCTGCACCTGCAGTGACGCGTCTACCAGCAGCATCTCCACATCTCAAGCATTTGATCTCAGCAGGCTTTGCAGACCACGCAGCCGGAGCAGGCTTTTAACGCCCGGCTTTTCCATCTAAGGCACAGGAAAACAATTTGGAGAGAAAGAGCACTTATTAAAGCACTTACCTCCCCAGGCCTCGTCTACTTCTGTGAAATTCTGGGATGGTGGTGGGCTCTCCATGCGCTTGGTCAGGGCTTAGCTCCAACCAGTTGGGAGTTGGGCTTTTAACCAGTCAGAGGTGTACTGGTCTGCAAGGCTCGCTCTCGAACCCACTCTCCCATCGACTGATGCCTCCGGCGCCCACGCTAATCTGCCTGTCTGGGCATTGTCTCTGCGACGCTCCACGCAAGGTAATTATTTAGTTTTGCCTCCTTGCGACAGAAGTGCTTTTGGTATCTAAACGACGCCAAGATTTCGGGCACGGCGCACTGCTATTGCATGGGGTGGCACGTGGCGGATGCGGAGCTTGAGTGCATCTCCTCTGAATCCCACGTTGGTGGGATACGGGCACAGAGACTATGAGTTTATTTGGGCTTTTCCCCTATGCTGGACACCCCCAGGGCGAGATGGCATTGACCATCCTAGCTTTCAGCCTCCACTTCTGCTCCAGACCTGACGACCATGACCCAAAGCCCTCCCCACCACCTTCCCACGAGGGGGGGTATTGCAAGCAACACAACCCTATTACTGGGACCCACCGTGACAAAAACCTGCCTTGCTCAGCCATACTTGGCCCCCCCCTCGCTCCAAGAGATGTCAGATGGGCGTTGACATGTCCAAGCTCTCTCGTTGTCTGCTCAAGCCCTTCATTGTGCACCCCCGGGGGTCTCACTTGAGGGTCGCCTCCCTCCCAACACCTCCCCAGTGCTGACTCTCCCAAACACGCCGGCGCTGAGGGGCAAGCCAGCTTCCCCCCAAACTTTCAGCAATGCAGGCTGTCCCCACCCAACCTCATCGCTGCTCAACAGCACCGGGCTCCACAGCCAATTCGGCACCCAGCGGTGCCCCATGGGCCAACGCACACCCCAAGGGGTACAAACCCTCTCCCGAACACCCACCAACTCCTCCAATGTCAGTCCCGATCCTGTTTATTCCCGCATGACGCCCACTCCTACCAATCCCACCCGGCTCCATCGCTTTCCCTGGTGTTGATCCCCTTCCAACACTTCAGAAGAGATACCATATGCTTCCTTCAGTAATTACCTGACAAGCTGGAGGAAGAGAGCTTCTATTTAGTGTAACTTGTTGGGCAACGGGAACTGTTTTGTCGAAACATGTTCCATCTGAAATTATTCTGCCCGTTTCTGTACCTGCCCTGGGTCTGTTCAGCTCTGACTTAATTCCACTTATTTCCTATGACCGGGTGCTGTGCCCGGCTCCGTCTGCGGGTAAAACCCTCCCCACCCAATATCAAGCAAACACGATATGGCCTGCAGGGATCCGTAAGGGACTTCAAAGCAGCGGGGTCTGTAATTTTAAGTAGAAAATCCTGGCACGTAGCCAGCTGTAATCACGGGCGGGAAGGGGGAGGGCGTTTTCTATGCCGCAGAAGAAACTTTGGTTTTAAAACACACGGTTGTTAATTTTCATCATCGATAACGACAACAGCAGCAAAATAAACCACCCGGGTTTTTTTTTTCCGAAAAGCTGCCAAAAGCCAGGCAGCGTTCATTGTCTTTCCTGCAAGCAACACGTGCGAGGATGAAACTATAAACACGAAACGGGCCTTGAAAAACCTAAAAATTCTCCTAAAAATTCATTTCCCACAAAATAGCTGTTTTCCACCAAGCGAGAAAAATTAAAAGCCCGGCTATAAAACCCCTTTGATGGAATATGCCCGGACCAGTCCTCACTAACGGCATCTTAAATGTTTCCAAGCTCCGTGCTGGAGCCGACAAACATTAGTGTGGGTTAAACTTTTCCCGCAAGCGTAAGGAAAAGGTCTCAGAGGACCCAGAAGCTCGAGACCACCCCGTTTTGGGTGCATTGCGCTTGCTAAAATGAATGTCCCTGAGCAGAACAAACCCCAAAAGGCCCTGTGGTCTCCGGGACGGTCACCCTGAGCCTGGAGAGGTGCAATCAGGGGTGAGAACATCCACAGAGACACGGCCCGGCCATGGGTTTGCCAGTTTTTTTGCAGTTTTAGCATCCTTTTGAATGGCTTCTTCTAGCGGTACCTCCTGGAAGCGCGGGGCTGAGCCCCGGTCCAGGTGGTCACCGCTGTTTCGTTAAGCCTTTTTCTTGTGATCAGCCGTCAACGGGGCAAAAAGTAACCCTGAAAACCCTTTGAATTGGCTCAAAACCCAGAAAAACTTTAAGAAATACACTCCAGTGACTTGGGCTTTGGTTCGTACCTTTTGGTTTTTAAACTAGTTTCGTGATGTTGCCCAAGCCCAGACCTTCACTCAGTCCCCAGTCCCACTTTTTCAGAGGACGGCGCCTGTCAATACATTTCCTAGCGCGTCCCAGGTCGAGAACAGAGCAAAACCTCCTTGATGGTTGCATTTTTGAACACATTAACGTACATGACGGTACACGGGACAGTGTTTCCAAACAAATCCCGAGCTGCTCTTTTCACTGAAGGATTAAAGTAGCGTTAATTAAATTGGGGATTAGTCCAGCAAGCTGGCTGCAGCGTATTACTTCTTGTCGCAGATTGCACAGCTTTCTATTTCTGGCGTTGGCTTGCCATGACTTTGTCGGGGCTTTCTGCTTAGAGCATCGCTCAAAAATGCTTAATAAAGCTCCGGCTGACTGTACGCTGGGGTGCGGGCTACGAAATTCATCCCCGTGAATATGCAAGAAGCTGCAATTAAAATAAGAAACGCTGCCAAAGGCACGGAGCTACCCTTCTCCCCCTGCTTTACTATGTCCAAACCGATCCACTTCTCTCTGGCAATTAACATCTGAAGCTGTGCTCAGCACTAATTTATTGGGAACTGAAGATATTGCCCGAGTCACGGGTCGTTCCGAGCTGGAGCCGTCACCTGCCAGCTCTGCCGGAGGCACCGGCAGCTCCGTGGGAGACGCTCGTGCGCAGAGGCAACCAAACCAGATCCCACACGGCCCCATCTGAGAAAAGTAGACGGTATTTTCTCAGCTGGTTCACTTTATGACTGTATTAGAAATAAACCTGAAGGTTTATTTTGGGTAATAAGCCTTCTCCTGCGCTCTGCAGAAGTAAGCATAGAGCTGGGCGGTTTGGTTTCTCCCCAGACACTCGTCGTCCTTTGCCTCAGTTTCCCCACCTGTAAAATGGGAGCAATGCTGGTACTTAACTCATTGGGCTGGCAGGGTCACCCACGTGTCTTCTACGCTCTGCAAAGCGCAGTTCGACAGCGTGGCTTATCACTGGGGCCCAAAGACGGGGACTATCTCATGGAGACAGGGCTACGGGCAGCACCAAGCACAACATCTGGAAGGACGCACAGATGTTCATGCCGTGAAGGGTATGTTGAGACCACAGTTCCTTGTCCTCCTCAGGGAGGAAGGCTCCCCAGCAGCAGGGGGGTCACCGCAGCAGCATAGATGTGCCCAGAAGACGCTGTGAGATGTCGAGGTTCATCTCTAGTTTTTACAGCATCCTTTGCTCAGTATCGCCATGGAAACGACGCGCATCGGAGCAAACGCTCCTCCACCTCCCGTGTCGGCCCCCGGGTGGGTTGGCAGCCCCGGCACCGGGGCCGAGCACCCTGAGTTGCTCTGGGTGTGCAAAACAGCATGGCTGCGGCCCCATTCACACCACCCCAGTGAGCCCCCAAATCCCTCCTGCATCCCTGCCGCACGCCTCCCATTTAGCTCAGCAGCAGGTGGGACCTGGCTGCGTGTCCTCACATCACCCCCGGGGTCTGCACCCGCAGCTCAGCACCTCCTGAGCACGGCAAGCTCATCACACCAGTGGGGCAGCCAGGACCCGCAGCAACCCAGAGGATGTGCCTTGTGGTCCCAGGCTTGGCGAAGTCAATTGCCGCTTCAACCAGACCGTATCTGTGCAGAAAGCTTAAACAAATGCCTAACGTTCACATTTTTCATAGGCAAAAATTTATAGATGAAAAAACCACCCCAAATCGCCATGGAAACATAACTGTAAGAAAGCAGGACCAGCAAGCCTACCATGAAAAAAACCCGGAATTATAAAGAAACCAGTTTAACGCCCGCGAAAACCAGTTTCGCTCCCCTGTGCGCGCTCTCATCTCTACGGAAGCGTCATGTTTCGCTTCACTTAAAGTTGCTTGGTAACAGGATTAAGCGAAGCCGAAATAAAAGTACTCGCGGCAGGGTTCGGGGAGGTTTGAGCGCATCCGTTTGACAGCCGACACAGGCGACGCAACTTTCCCCACTAACAAAACCACTCGCTCCAAATTTGCCCCGTGTGTTTTGTTATTGCGGGCCGTGCTTCGGCTGCTGTTTTGGGAGCAATCAGGGACGACGAATTTCCCCACGGGTGAAAATGAGACGTCAACCACCGGCGCTGGCAGCGGCTGGGGAAAATACCGTGCGTCCCGCTCGGCTGCGGCAGGAGCGAGAGTCCCAGTGGGGCTGTGCAGAGCCCGCGCAAGCCCAGCCTGGCTGCTCACCTGCCTTTAAGAGGGACAAATTAAATGTAGAGAAGCCCCCGTGTAAAGGTGGCCGGGGGAGTGGGGAGCCTGTTGTGGTCTTGTCCATCTGGCCAAGCTTCGGAGGGGTCCGGCTGCTGCTGGGTGTGTGGTAGGGCCAGCGCCGGCCCAAGGGAATGGGGATACGTCGATGCTGGAGAAGACAAAAATGGCCCCAAAGCGGCTGGAGAAGAGCCCCTCTTGCAGAAGAGGGGAAAAGCACACTAACTGCTTTCCAGGAGGTGGACGTTGCATTTAGGGTGGGGGTGATAGGATGGAAAGTCTTACAATCTACAGGTTATAGCCCTAAAGTCTCCTGGATGGAGACCACCCTCTATTCTTAAGGACAGGTCCCTCAACCTTGTCCCCTTTGGCTGAGAGCCCAAAAGGCAGGACATCCCCTCCAAGGCTCTTCCCCTTTGGAGCACGCCAAGGAACGCTGTTTTTTTCTCTCCAACGTGCTCTCCTTGCCACGGTCCCTGCTGGGGTCTCGTGGATGCTGCAGTGACACCCCCGGGGCTCCCGCTGCTGCTGGAGGACTCGCTGCTGACAGCACCAAGACAAGCTCCAGGAAAGCCCCGTGCCCAGCTCCGGACACTGAAATCTATTTTCAGGCTCCTCCTTTCACCGAAGGAGCGAGAGTGATTCATCCCATCCCAGGGAGATGTCTACAGCAGGATGAGTCACGGCCAAGGTGTTGCAACTTCCCTCCACTGAGCCAAAGCACCTCCTTAATCTTCATAAGGAGCTACGACAGGATCCGATAAGCACAACCGAGCCCCAATGGCAAATTCAGGCATTCCCTTTTCAAAGCTGAGGAATCCATAAAGGCAACCAGCTTCTCTCTCTACAAACCCTTCCCCGTTGGCGATGAAATCAAACCTTGCTGCTTCAAAGCGCTGCTGACAACCTGCAACAGGGACTTCATGGTCCCTTCGTCCCTTGGAATAATCAGTGTTGGGATGAAACGGGGCGAAAAAGGATCATTTCCTGGTGGACCAACTCCTTGTCTCTCACAGAGGTGGGAAGTGATCCGAGACACCACAACAAACATCACCCAGGAGCTGGACGACCCAGGTAGATGTGGCTCCAGCACATCAGTGATGATCTCAAGGCTACGGGAGGCTTTGATGGTGATGGAGAGCAGACGAAGAGCGGCAGAGAAGCACCGTGTGACAAGCTGCACTATCGCAAGTCATCAGGTACTTCGTGTGCGAGGTTAAAGATTCATTCTGGGAAAATAAAACCAAAAGCACCTGAACGAGCTACCAGCGCGAAAGGCCACCAGCTTGTGTTAAAGGCAAGTGAGGTAGCGATGTTAGTTACAGAGGTAAATCATTCTTCCTCTGAATTTCTTGGGATACGGTCAGAGTATTTCAGAGGGGTTTTTCCCCCCCCGCCCTTTTTCTTTTATTTTTAATGAAAGAATACTTAGAAAACCTCATCTCCTGGCTCTCAGGGCCATGACGGGAGCATGGAGGGCTGCTTCCCAGCCTTGAGCGTGACGCCAAGGGGACGGCAGCACTGCTGTCACCCAGCTGCCACCACGGAATGACAACTCTTGTTTGCTGTTCCTCTTTGCTTTGGTGAGAAACAACGGCAAGAAGGGATTTGCATGAAGAGGAGAAGAAGGGAAGGGAAGGGAA
>VXBH01007266.1:182833-204232 GCA_013400035.1 Rynchops niger
GCCGGCACAAAATCCCGGGGGGGGGGGGGGGGGGGGGGGGGTGGGGAAATAAAAAAAAAAAAAAAAAATAATCAAAGAAACCATGGAAACACCCTCAATTTGTGCCCGCATCAGTAAACTTTTGCGAGACGAATTTTCAAGGTTGGCAGTGGTGGCCTCCAGCCACCCGAACCTGCCCCTGGGTCACCCTTGTCCCCCCCCCACCCTGAGTCCTCTCGCTCCGCTGGCTTGGCTGCCGGATCCCAAAAGTCACCAGGGCTTTTGTGAGCGATGAGGAGGAACAGCCCCAGCTCGAGCCAAAATCATCGCCACGGTGCCAGTTGCACGGAGTGAACGTGGATGATTTGTGCTGCAAATCCCTTTGAACCGACGACTGGAGCATCCCAAACCTCAGGCAGGTCATGGAGATGCTCCACGACACATCCCAAAACCCAAAGCAGGCGGCGGATCCCTCAACACAGCCCTGATAACCTATTTGCCAGAAAAAAGCCACCAGAGAGAACATCTTCTCTAAAATCTGATCTACCCCAAGCTAAGCGAGGCAGCGAGGCTCGTGCCAGTGTCGGCACGATGTCCCAGTGCCCGTCTCCGCTCTGCAGCATCCCACCACGAACCTGTCCCTGGGGAGACGCAGCCAGAGGAAGGTCAGGGCTGGCTGGGAAACGCTGCTTCTCACAGCACGGATGCCACCACCGTCACTTTTCCCCCCTTTACAGACTCAAGGAGGACCCAAACGGCCCTTCCCAGACCAGCCAGCAGCCGCAAACAAACCCCAGCTACCTTCTACGGCATCAGGGCTCGCAGGAAGACCCCAGTTCAGAATTAAAGCCCCGCTAATTCAATTTGTCTAAATTCAATTTGGAAATGGGAAGAGATCAGCGGAGTTATGGCGGCTTTAATGAGGAAGAAAAGCAGCGGCATAGAAATTCAATGCCACCGAAACCACCTCTACCTCTGGCTAATTTGGATTAATGCGACAGACATGGCTCAGCTCCCCCGGCAGCGATGCCCAGAGGGAAGACGAGCATGCAGCGCCTTGGGCATGGCAGAGGTTGGTCCGCAAGATTCCACCACACACTGTTGACTTTTTCTTTTCTCAAACCACAGCCCCCTGGAGAGGGGCTTCCAACAGATGGTTTTCCCTTGCATCCACTGTTTGATGGCTGGGGTTGGTACTCACACCCTGGGGAGGGGCCATCAACAGATGTTCCTCCACTGCATCCACCATTTGATGGCCGGCATTGGTACCCACCACTTAGTAAGAGCATGGGAAAACTTATCTGGGAAGCAAAAAATAAATTGCAATCCAAATAGGCTGGGTGTGAAGGAAACAGGCTTGAGATCTTGCTTTGTGTGACCTAAATCAAAAGTCTTCCTTGTAGCCTGTGTTTTTCATCAAGTTAAATAATAGCAGCCCATAATACTACGTGATAGTCTCCTAAGTGGATTGAAGCCTCGAGCTTTATAGATTTCATGCTGCTGCTTAGCGCAATTTTATAGCGCGTGTCTCATCCCCCCCCTTTTTTTTTTAATTCAGCGTGTTACTTGATTAATTGGTATGAAATGTTCATCTTTATCCAATGATTCCTCAAACACAAGCGCAGAACTCTCCGATTGCATTTCGTATTTACAGCCCCGTAGCCCGAGCGATTTCCAATTTACTGTGCCGCTACATTAGGTCAATACGTAACACCTCGGGCCGCTCCAGAAAGATTAACCAGAAGTGGATTCCCTTTCCAATCAAATAGTCACCGCTGTAAGTTAAGAATTTCTTTTCCTGTATTTGATTGCATTTCTGCCACTTTCCCTATCAAGTGCAATAAAACCAACACCCCCGGCAGCCCCGCCGCCCCCCAGCCCATCCTCTTGTGAGACAAAGACGCTCAGCCGCAGAATTTGGGAGATTCCCTGCCATGTGCACCACTGGTCGCAGCTTCCACCTACGCTATTCCGACTCTGCTCTTTGTCGTTTCCTCCTCGGTTACTGGAAAGAGTTTTTTCCCTGGCGTAAGTTGTTTTCCATCTTGCATTTTACCTCCATGCAGGATTGCAGTGTTTTTCTGTTGGTTTGTTTGTTTGCATCGTGGCTCCCTTCTTTAAAGCACAAAGGCGACGTGAAGCCTTCAGCCACAAATTATTTTCCCACTCTTTTCATGTCCAGTAAGCTCGTGGTTGAAGTAAAATGCTAGAAAATATAAATTCTAGAAGCGCGACATTCAAAAGACAGAGATTTCCAGTTCTTTTTCTCATCTTTTTTGTTTTCCACACGCCTCCCGATTCTGACAGCCCTGACACAATATTTTTGCACCCCCAAAGACGGCGAGGCTGCCTGATGCCATGACATCCAGACACAGTCAAAATACCCTTTTCTTTGCACTTGAAAACCAAGACTGAAGCCGTCTGTGTGCACTCGCTATGCCAAAATTAGACCGCGCATAAATTTAACATGTTCAAACAATGGGCATATTTTTCTATTACAAGCAACTTGTTAGACAAGATATTTCAACTTCCCAAGATATTACTGGATACTCAGTAAAGGTCTTTTTAGAATGACAATACACTTCATTTTATTTGCCGAGGCCGTAACAATTAAGTCACTTTTCGTATCACAAAGCATATGCCGGTGCGACATGGTGGCGGCAGCTCCCGGAGCAGCCCCATCCCAAAGCTACGAAGCAATATTTCCCTTCTTCGCTTCTTATTTGAATTGCAAACAACAGTTTAAAAAAGCAAGCCGAGATCCCGAGGCACGCAGCCAGCAGCCAAGCGAGGATTTTTTTTTTTTTTTCTGAGTCCACGCGCCAACTATTTTCCTGCGGGGCTGGGAAGGAGATGGTGCTTTTATGGCGTCTCCAAATCTGGAGCAAAAACCAAAGCAGCGACGGGACTAAATACAGAGTAAGATGCCACCGCTTGAACTTTGGCATTGATAAAAATCGTATCTGCACCCAACAGAACCACAACTGCTCTCTGCCAACGAGGGTTTGAGGGACCCGGGGTGCAGGAGGAAAGGTCCCATGGGGTGTCTGGGCCATGGTTGGGATGGAGAGGCAATGAACTGGGGCCTGGCGGGTTCTTTGGGGGGCTGTTTTCTATGGGACAGACCCTTGCAGGAAGGGCCACCACAATGGACCAGAGAAATTCCATGATTCTGTGATTCTATGATTCTATTTTTCCATGTGAAGAGCTCTCTCTGGTGATGGAGGCTGGTCCACCTACAGCATCTGTGAAGCCCTAATGGGGTGCAAACACCACGTCTGAGCCAGCAGTTTGGTGGGGGCAGCTCCGGATCACTCTGGGAAAACCTGGATTAACAGGGGACAACCAGCTGGGAAAGGAAATGGTTTGAGCAGCCACGTTTGAGGGACATGGAAGTTGGAAACTGGAAAAAGAAGGTCAGGGAACTCAACCACACAAAAATCATTGCCGAAGAGGCAACTGAAAGAGCAGCTGCTGGGTACAGGATGGCTATTGGGAAAACGGAGCAGCAAAACCAGTCTGTAGAAGTATCTGAAGAGTCAAAGATAAGGAGAGAATGGAATGGCTCAGGTTATAAGAGAGATATGAACTCACTGGGAAGAAAAATCTCAGCTCCTTCCATCCCGGAGGTATTCCCCACGGCTGGTCTCCCCCATGCCTACACGTGGCTTTGCAACAAGAAGAGCTCACCCCACGTCCGCCCCCGTCCCTCTCCAAAGCCAGGGCTGAAGTTCACTACCGAGAGCCGCGTGCCCTTGACAAAGCTTCTCGATGGAGAGCCAAGTTTGTGCGGTCCCAGGGGTAGCAGCTGAGAAGATTTCATTCCAAACACATTTGCATTATTATGCAAATATTTGGAAATCATCAACTCCTTCACTTACCTACTAAGAGCTGAGTTAAGTGTTTCCATGGGAACAGCAACTATTAACCACTATAGTTAATATTTTTTATTCTGGTAGTGTCCAGAGAGCTCAATGAAGATTGAAGACAGCTTGTACAAGGCGCTGTAAAAAAGTGGAAGCTAAAAAAGTCCCTTGTTGAAAGCCAAAGATTAACGTTTTATGAGCTTCAAAGTCAAGTACCAGTTCTACCTGGACTGGTAAGAACATGGCCAAATTTGCTTGCAACGAGTCCAGGAGCCTCTCCTATGCCATTTTAAATCAAATTAAGAGCCCAATTTATCTAGTTTTCCCTTCACTCCTACAGCATTTCGCAGTCAGATAGACCTTAACAACTATCCCAGCACAATCCAGCCCCGCAATATCAGCCCATTTCTAGGGACGTGAGAATCCCTCCCTATGCCTCTAATCTTTAGCTGAGTACGAATTTAAGTTAAATATGCGTGAGATTAGTGTGAGGTCATGGCGGGGCAAGACGCCTTCTACTCTGCTCCAGTGAGACCCCACCTGGAGTGCTGTGCCCAGCTCTGGAGCCCTCAGCACAAGAAGGACACGGAGCTGTTGGAGCGGGGCCAGAGGAGGCCCCGGAGCTGCTGGGAGGGCTGGAGCCCCTCTGCTGGGAGGACAGGCTGAGAGAGCTGGGGGGGGTCAGCCTGGAGAAGAGAAGGCTCCGGGGAGACCTTCCAGCCCCTTCCAGTCCCTCAAGGGGCTCCAGGAAAGCTGGGGAGGGGCTGTTTGCAAGGGCAGGTAGCGGTAGGACAACGGGCAATGGTTTAAACTAGAGCAGGGCAGGTTTAGATGAGCCATTAGGAAGAAGTTCTTTACCCTGAGGGTGGTGAGACACTGGCCCAGGTGGCCCAGAGAGGGGGTGGAGGCCCCATCCCTGGAGACATTCAAGGCCAGGCTGGATGAGGCTCTGAGCAACCTGATCTAGTTACAGATGTCCCTGCTGACTGCAGGGGGTTGGACTAGATGGCCTTCAGAGGTCCCTTCCAACCCAACCCATTCTGTGATTCTATGACATCATCAGGGGCATCTTGAAAATCAAAGGAGTACATTGCTCCCTTACACATGCGGTCAAAAGTCAAGTCCGGACTCAAAAGACCCCCAAAACCACAAGATTTCTGAAAAAATAAAAAGGAAAGCACTTGTGGTTTTTTTTTTTAATCCCCTCAGGTTTCAAGTCCACAGCCGTGGCCAGGTTTCAAGTACCTTTCCCATGTGCAGGGCTTCAAAGTTGTCTGAAGAGAGTGACGAGAGCAGAAGCCGCCATCCCACCTAACCTCGGGATGATGGTGATGCTCACAGATGTGGAGGTACCAGACTGGAAACCTTCTCCCCACTCCTACAGGTTCTCTCTCCTGCCCAGCTTCCCTGCCAGTCGGCAAGAACAAGACCTGGCTGATCCTCCTCCATCATCTTTTGTCCGCCTGATTTATTTTTCCACTTGCTTCTTTCTCTTTTTTTTTTTGCCTCCTGTGTAATGAGAGTCTGGTTTACCTAGCCAAGACCCATCCACCTTTCCCAGCATCGCAGCAATAGAAAAGCACAGCTCTAAAGACAGCACATTTCTGGATGGGTTCCTCCTAAAGATTCTCCAAAAGGCATCGCCAAAGAGCAAGCCTAAAGCGAGAATGGTGTGACACGAAGTCTGTGTCTCCACAGGGAACCTCAGAGGGGTCCAAAACCCAACAAAGTCGAACATACAGAGCTCGCGGTGGGGTTGTCCAAGCCTGCTCTATCTCCAAGCCATCGATGTGGTGGTTTCCTGCCCCCATGGGCTCCCCCAAGGCATTCTGTAAGTGATAAAGCATCAGAGGCAGAAGATGCACTTCATCTTCCCGCTCTCTATTGTGAACCTGTTTTGCCTTTAAAAGGACAAGACTTCAAACAAACGCAACAAGTCAGAAAAGATGATTTCAAATCACCGTCTCCTCCCCCTCACCCGGGCCAGAACAGGCTGACTTTGAATACGAAATAAAAACGAGAAAGCAAAGCTCTTGCTATAAAAGCCTGTGCAATTTTAAATGATTGACGGGACCGTGGGCATCTGTTTCGATCGTAAGAATCAAACACCACACAAATAAACTGTAAGTTTTGAATGAAGGCAACCAGGTCTCCTCTTCGCTATTGAGCAGAAGTTTGAAAGGTGCTCGAAGGGGCTCATTTGCACAGGACGATGGAGTGACGGCAACACAAAACCTTAAGTGACATCTTGATATCCAGAAATAAACACAACCTCATCCTGAAGAACTCCCACCACAACGCTCTGCCCTTGCAACTGCCAGAGAAACAGAGCGGCTGGCAATTTTTTTCCAGCATTTTTTTGGATGCTTTGTTTAAAATGTCAACGTGGGTTCATGAAAAGTGCAGCCGCCACTGCTGAAGAACTGATAAGGCTTGCTCTGAATCGGTGGCTTTGGTGGCACGTGTCACTCCCCGTGCTGTCCCCTGCCCCTGCCACCCCTCCTGCAATCTCCTGCCCATTGTTTTTGTGGCAGGTTTCAATGAAGAAACCGTCACCACCGTTGCAACTTCCACCGTGGCGGCTCAGTGGGGATGACAGGAGCTGCTGAGCTGCCCTTGCAGGAAGCAGCATTTCCTCGGCCACTCCGAGTGCTGCCGTCCCAACCCATGAGACCCGCAAGAGTGCACAGCCCCAGCCTTTCTGGTCAGCACCTGCTGCCCTTCTCTACACCAGGATTAGAGGTCCGCAGTGCAGCACTGGCTCTTCAGAAGATGCCCGACCCAGTTGGGGTCATCAGGGGACAGATGCCGTCCATCCCCAACCGCTCCAAGTGCAATGAGCCAAGCCCTTGGTCCACCCAGGCAGCCCTAACCCATGCAAAGACAACAATTAGGGCAACGAACGCCCCCAAATTTCAAGGAGAAGGAAAGCACAGACATGCAGCTGGAGGTCCACCTTGAACCTCATCTCCCAAAAATGCATTTCTAAGGAAGAAGGATATGGCTTGAGCACCTGAAGAAGACATCACATCTCTCGTCACCCACAAGTGCCCACCCCAGGACAGGTGATGACACTCCTGTCTGGCATCCCAATTACTGGCGCTGAGACACCCAAGTCCAGCATTCACCGATGACCTGAACTATGGACGTGCTGGTCCCAACCAGCAGCCGCAGACACCGAGAAGAAAAGCAATTCATTTCCACAAAGACTGGGCTCTTCTTGCTTTCAAGTGCTGTTAGGTTTAAACGTTGGTTGGGGAGGATGCAATGGGATGGACTTTCAAAAAAAATCACCAGTACATACACGTTTGCAGGAGGAAAAAGAAGGTCTTACCTGTTTCTCCCCATATTGGCAAATATTCATCCTGCTGTATGTCCAGCATGATTTCCAGTCCATTGCCTGTTCCACCCTTAACTGTGGTAAGAAGAGGCCGTCCTTCTTCTCCTGAGTTAAACATGTAGCATTTCCCATATTTTGTAAACACCTGCAAGGAGAGAAGAGAGAAGTGATATTTCCCATATAAGCATTGCCTCCTCCCATCGGAATGCAGGCCGAGGGATGAGAAACGGCCACGCACCATAGCTCGAAGGGAAATGTCTGCAGACAAATCTAATCCAGTTTAATCACTCAGCATATTGTGTTCTCCTTACGGAAAATAAAAGATGGAAGAGAGGTGGGGAAAGCCGTTTTAGAGCGGTGAACAAATGTCTTCAGCAGCTCGCCTTGCCAGAGTCGCATCATGTTAAGTCTCCAAGAAACACGCGTACACGCTGTGTTTGAGCTTGTACTCAAATATAACACAATTCCTCCGTTTCGTGCGAGGCATCTCAGTCCACAGCCACTGAGAGATCTCGGCTGCAAACCTAGAGGTGGGCTCATCCCCAAAGGATGGAAACGCCGGCACTGAAGCCCCCAGTTACTCCATGCTCATCCAACTGCTGAATATCAAAGCCTGGAGGCGCAGCTCATGCCCACTGCTTTCCACCCAAAGGAAGCAATGGCAATGATGCCTGTGCTCTCCCAACCCACAAAAAAGCAATAACCCATTAATTCCTGACTCTACCATTACTTGGTAAGAGTTAAAAACACTTGGGCAAATGAGGAAAGACCTCCTCCATCGCTTTTGCTCTTTCTTTAGTCTCATTTTGGCCCACCTCTTGAAAGAAACTCTGGGCAAAGCCCAGGTGGTGGCGCCCAGGCCACCAGCAGCTCTGCAACATGAGGTGGACATGGGTTTCCAAATGAGGTGGACATGGGTTTCCGAATGAGGTGGACATGGGTTTCCAAATGAGGTGGACATGGGTTTCCAAGTGAGGCGGACATGGGTTTCCGAATGAGGTGGACATGGGTTTCCAAATGAGGTGAACATGGGTTTCCAAATGAGGTGAACATGGGTTTCCAAGTGAGGTGGACATGGTTTTCCAAATGAGGTGGACATGGGTTTCCAAGTGGGGTGGCTCTTGGTGGGGCAGCAGAGGTGTGACATCTTTGATCATGGTGGCATTGACTGTCTTGGGCATTGCCCAGTCCTGCACTCAGCCTTCCCCTGAACTGGGAGAACATATGGAAAACCAAAGGTTAAAACCCAAGTCCCTCCCATGCCTTGTACTGACAGAGCCAGATGTGCAGAACTTCTTCCTATAATAAAAGAGGATAAAATGGCTCAGAGACATTTAGAAACCCCCCAACCGTCGCATGTGGTGATTCCTGACAAGCATCAGCGTGAAACCGGGAGCACGAGTTGTCTTCGACTCACTCTGCTGCTTTACAGCTCCATCAAGTCCGGGTTTTGGAACCAGTAAGCAACCAGCAAACACTGGTAATGAATATTCAGAGAGAAGGGAGCCCAAGACCAAGCGTCACGCTGGCTCCAGTCCCATCAGAAATCACAAGTCGCTAACGCAGCTGCTGAGATCATACGACCCCAAGATGATTCATGAAACTAAACAGAAGCTGGAGTCATCAGCAATTTATTCCCCTCAAATATTGACATATGCCTTATAATCACAGCATCAGGGAAGCAGGTGAAAAAAGGCAAATACAAAATCACATTCGAGTTCAAAACCTCCAACGGGAGCAAAAAGGATGCAGAGAATATGAAGTGTTTGCAGTAAAAAAAAAAAATGCCCTTTAAAAAAGATTTTATATCCATGTGAAAATGCCATTTCAATACTTGCCTGACCTATTAAACCATTCAAGCTGGAAAGATAAGCTGAACAACAGTAATCCTGTGTTAGCAGCCTGTGCCCCCGAGACGGGTTTTCCCAGATAGGTTTCGAAGGCAGAAGTCAAAAAATTTCTAATTAGGATCGTTTAAAATACGGCAAGAAGAAAACCTGCATTAGTGAAAATCGCGGGAAACCAAGCAAGCTTCTATCAAGGGCAACAGCACACCGTAAATGCGGAATAAGGATTTAGATGCTGATGTACCCAACGCAGTCTTTAGCCAAATAAATCCAGGCCATTTGATGGGGCTTGTTATACGGCCCTTTTTGCAGCTGTAAACATTTCAGTGTAAAACCTCCAGTCAGGGCATGTTTACCCAACAACCAGATCTGAAGTGAGAGGGGCCCGAGGCTGACTTCAGCTGCACGTCTGGGACCCCAATCCCGGAAGAAGAAATCAAACGGTGACTTGAAAAGGAAGGGACGTTCCTCCATCCCCTCCGCTCCACCCTCAGCCAGCGACTGTCAACGTCCACGAAAAGCTGCTGGCTATGGCCAAGAGCTCATCTCCCATGACCTTGGCAGATGTTTCTCCTGCTTTTTTTTCCCGTGAGAAGCCTCTCCAGCTGTACACAACCCGAGCTGTGTTGACACATGTATGGAAGAAATGCAACTGCCTCCCAGCCCCACATCTACTGCTCAGCAGTGGCAAGTCCAGGGGACAATCTGGGACACAGCTGAAATCTGGGTGCTGCTGGCATCATCTACATCACTCCTGCGACCCTGCAAGGAAACATTTCCAAGGAAACCTGATGATTTGCTGCTGCTCTTTCGGGCCACCAGCAAGCACAGACCCTCAAGGATGCTCCTGGTGCGTCTCCAGTCTCTGCAAAGTAGGCAGTTACTCACGGCTTTGTATGGCCAAATACCGCACCAGAGCCATGACTGTGTTCTGAGGGAGAACATAAACGCTTGTCCTAACGAGAAACCAGGCACCTTTGCTGAAGAGCTAGCACACAGCATGAGAACTCTGGGGTAGGGTCACCACCAGGCTTAGTCGCTAAGCAAAGAGCTGGTGCTCAAGAGGAGACCAACAAGGGACACATCAGCAAACAGCATGGACCATGGGAAGACTTATAGAGCAAAACATCAGGGGAGAAGGACCAAATGCTTCATTCAGGACTTTTTATTCCTTTGGACCACCTCAAGCCCAGTTCCATGCGCCGGGTGCCAATTTGGGCTGGGGCACATCTTCCCACTAAGTTTCACCCTCAAGGAGTTGAGCCCAAGCACTCCAAGGTGGCTCCTCAATGCAAATCAAAGCACAGTGAGTGGGGACAGTTGGGATATTCACTCCCAAAGCACACTCCTGATCCAACTAAACCCCATGTAGATGCCTCCACGTGGATTTGTGCTGGCTGCACACTGCTCCCACTGCTCACCTCCAGCAGCCCTCACTAGAAGAGCCACCACCATGGCTACGAGGACCCAGGCTCGAAAGCACAGAGAATTGAAAATCAAAAAGAACAAACCGAAGATGAAGAAATGACCTTTCCCTGCAAGGACAAGGTTGCCTGCAGGGACCCTATGGCAAAGGCAGCCCTCAGCCATAAGCAGTTGTTAATGTTCAAGCAGTGACCAGGGATGCCTTCAGGCAATCTTCTGCTAGGCTTAGCCCTGCTCCCAGGCAGAGAGGAGTCACAAACACATCAAACAAACAAGACAGAAAAAAAAATAATGGGAAAGGAAGAAGGAAAGGAAGGGAAAAAAGTCACCCTGCTCACTGCACCTAGAGAACCTCCCTAGAAGCCCCTGAAGAAGCCTCCTAGAAGACATCTGGCTAGTTCCTGCACTACAGTCCCAGCAGTCACCACCCTACTGTGTACAACATGCCGCACATACAGCAGCTTCACCTCTACCTACCACCTCTGCACATCCCAGAAAACACATCCCATCCATCCCGCTCTCCACCGACGCTGCGTGGAGCAAGCCCCTTCCTGAGCACGGACGCGGCGTTTAACCCCAGCTTGAAACCACCAGCGTCCGTTTCACAGCGCATGAAGGCTCTGAGCCCAACAGCCTTCCTTAGCTGTGGAGAGCCAGCAGGCACAAAGCAAAGCCCCTCCGCTTTCCTTTTTGAAACCTGTTTTTCATTTCATTTGGATTTCGTTTTTCATTTCATTTTGAAATGAAAAAGGGTTCATTTTTCCTCCGCAGCACAGCTCCCATGGGATGCCCGTGCCCCACTGCCTCACACCCTGGGCAGACTCCTTCCACCTCCTCTACCAGGAGAAACAGCGGTGCCTGCATGAACGTCCCCTACCAAACCACAGATAAAAGCCGTATCTTTATGGCATCCCCATTTATAAAACTTCTCTGCACGCAGCCGAGCTTAGGTGCGGTGCTTCATGCCCAACCGCAGCATCAGCCTACGGCACTGGACAACCGCAGGTACCTCTCTCAAGACCCTCAACCACAAGGTCTTCCATCTTTCCCTAAGAAGCTATAAAAGACTATTTATAACAGCATTTAAAAAGACATTGCCAAGTTCAAAAAATCCATACGCATTCATTTCAACTCCCATTAAAGGGGGTTGTGCTGCTCCTCGCCTTCTCACCTTTGCCATCGACGATTATTTGGGAAGATACAACTTTTTCAGGGGATTCTCTCGGTTTCAGGCTCTTTTGGGCTCCCCGATAACAGGGAAGGATTCAGAGCATTATCAGATCATCAAGATAAAAGGACAGAGCTGTTCGGAAAGGGCAACATCAGTCCATCTAACCGCTGCGGCACACCTGAGACAGTGAACACGAGGCAAAGCAGAATGATTTAACCCCAGTTTATTTGTCTTGGGGGAAAACACACCTGCTTGCTGTTAGTAACGTTTTAACTGGCAAGGAAAAGAAGATCCAGCGCGGAAACAAAAATATAAACATGTACCTTGAGAATAGTCTATAAAAATACCAACTTTTTTTTTTTTTTCTTTGATGGATCACTGGTTGCTTTCGACAGCTCCTCTGAAAATCCCCATTTACGTCCAAAGGTTAACACGTTCCAAATCTGTGAAATGGTAGCTGAGTGACACAACGAGCCCTTCTTTTGGGAAAAACACGCAGCCGGTGAAATTAAATGGGTATCTCAAACAAATCCTATGTGCAAGAAAGAAGACGCCACCATCCAAAGCTCCGAGACGCCAATGTGCACCCTGCCGCGTGCCAAACCAATAAGGCAAAAATGACTGATATTCAAAATGCACGCAAGCCTGACCGGAGTAATAGAGAAAAAGGTATTTCACAGTTTATAACCAGCATGCACAGGACAAGCATATCTGCTGATAAATTATCCTTTCAATACGGAGCAAAATGATGGTAAAAGCAAGTAATTTGAAGACTGTAAATTACTTTTCTAAACCCAGACAAAGATGCAGGCTAGAGCTCACTGACAAGGCAAGACGTTAGTTGTCAGATTAAGGTACAATCCATTGAAAAGAGAGCAAATTAGCATCCTTCACAATCATTTTCTCCACAATTGCGGTACACAGAGGTTCAGAGACACATATCCTAGCGAGCCACGTCCAACAGCATCACGGAAAACAGACCAAAAAGGAAAACAAAGGGACTTTCCCGACAGGCCCAGGAGAAGGGGACCATGAAGCTGAAAGGGCCTGGGGAGAACGGAGATGGGTTTGGGCGGGAACTCCCGTGAGATGATGGGAAAAAGATCCTGTTTAGGAGGAAAGCAGACCTTATTTCTGAGTTTTTGGCAGAGCGATACATTCCCATAGCTACCGGGTCTCCCGTGGCACCTGCTGAGCCGATGGTGGCATCGAGCCATGTCATTATTTCACTCGAGGTGCGAGGAACAGCATGGTCCAGTTGGCTCCATGCAAGCGCATCGCGATGGTCCATTTGTTCACACCCTGGCAGGAGGCAGCGGTACATTATTTAAAATGAAATGATGGCTGCGGAGAGCAAATCGCAACGGATGCCTACAATAAACAGGTTTCTGAAGCGTCAAATCCCAAGGGGATCTCTTTCCAAAGGAGAACGAGACTGCAATGACAGCTTGGTAAGGAGGGAATTCACGCCCAACGGGCAGGAAAGGATTCATCTCCCTTCCAAACTGAAGCGCAGAAGAAAAGAAGGAATCAAGTCCCCATCCCACGCAGAGGAGGATGCGAGCCTAACCAGGGCATCCTCTTCCTTGGAGAGGATTATGTATCTCAGGCCTACAAAAACCAAACACTCAAAAGACGCACGTATCCACAAGGTGGCTTGGTCGGTCAGCCTCAAGAGGACATAAGGCACGGCTCTTTCAACCATCAACATAAAGCAGCGGGGAAAACGCACATAGATGACATCCTCTGCTATCTTCTCCCCCTCCAAGGGTAGCCATGGATTTCTCTTTAAACTCACGTTTTATTTGTATTATTGGAAACCCAGCACAGAAGCGTGTCAGACAAGCAAAATATTATCCATCCTTCATGGTGTCAGGTTTAATCTCTCAACGGAGAAGAGTAATGGGGATGGAGCTCCGGCAAGCAGAGCCATAGAAGTTGTCAGAGACGTGTTTACAAGGAGAGGGTTTTCCTTTCGGCCCCTCCAAGACGGAGATCTCCCAGTGGGGCTTGTCAAGCAGCTCGGCACGGCAAGGCAGGGAGATGCTGCCTTGAAATCAGCGCGATGTCTGCCCGCATCCCCTGGGCACCGCTGTCACACGACTCTGTGGGAACAGCAGGGATGTCAGCTCTGGTTTTATACAAGTCTGCTGTTTTTAAATAAGAAGTTACCGAGGTCCTAGGTACCGCCTGAGGCTAAGATAGTCTCATACTGGCATTAATGCTATTTCTTTTACAAACTAGCAGCGGCCAGCATCCCAAATGTAATATTCTACCATGGCGGAGAAGCCGCTACGTAACACTCCTAACACATCCATCTCCACCTTCAAAACCTGTTTTTGCCACTGGCCAGGACCAACTCGCTTTTTAATTTGCTTATTTTCCAGGACGGCATTAAACGTCACCCAGTGGATCACAATTCACGCCCCTCTATTCGACCCCTCAAGACCATTTAAAGTCTAGCAGCACTAACGCAGAAGCACGACAGGCCAGCACGTTTAATTCACCAAGAGATATTGCCATTTTCTTATTTGTGCCATCAGCCACTCCCTATAACGGCACATTGGTGCAAGCATTTGTCTGAATGGCGAGTACTTACGGAGGGTCCTTATAGCTGGCATAAATCACCCCCACAGCAATCACTGCGATTTAGCACTGGTTGAGTGGATATTTAAAAAGAAATATAGCACTAATATTCTGGCAGCAAATGAATAAACTATAATGGTGAAGCTCCAAATATTTGAGAATTATGTTGGTCCGTAAACTAAGAAAACTGCTACCCTCTCTCTCATTCCCATCAAGCCCTAATTACTTCCACACATAACAAACTGGTGCAGAACGATGCGACAGGAGCTGCGTCCCACTAGACCGTAATTTATTAGTCATAGGAAACAATATCTGCATGCTCCCACAAAGGTTCATCTCCCATGTAAACACAAATTAACCCATGAACATCTCTGAAATTCCCAGGACTCGGTTTGCAGAACATCATCCAGCCTGATGCAGAATGTCATCTTCTGCTTTTTACTGGTTTGGGGGGGGGTTGGAGGGGAGAGGGTGGGTTTTTTTAAAGAAAAAGTCTCTCATCTTATGAAAACCTATGTCCCAGCACCAGCGTGAGGCCACTCGTCATGTCCAAACGTGCATCGCACACAGGTGAAACGAGGTCACTGGCCCAAGACACGTCGGGCTGGGACCGTGATAGCACCAGACTCGGGTTGAGCCAGGTCAGACAAGACAAAAACCTGGACCATGCCCTCAGGAAGCAGCAGATGGTGTGGAAAGAGGAGAAAGGTGGGTGATGATGTACTGCACTCCTCCTTCGTGACCATCAAGGCTGTCCCTCTACCAGCAGCAACCCGTGGACGAGCTCTGCGCATCCTGGCAGTAGGAGCCCCGGAGCCTTGTAGCAGGTGCCAGCATACGGCTGGAAGGCCAGGATTCATTTGGATAATAATTACAATCTGTCTTCCTAACCTCTCCCCGCTGATTCATTTAATGAATTGTTCTTCATTACCCTTGCCGAGCTCCCTACCAAGTAGCAGCACAGCTCTTGTCTCCAACCGAGCATCAGCATCAGCTCTGGGACGGACAACGGCAATATTGCCCTGCCAAAAATACCTTGAGAGTGTGGTGCAGGAGCCCACGGATCCCCCCAGCACTCACCTCTGGGAAGATACCCATGCAAGCGCTAGGGATGCTTAAGAAAGAGGGTGGACAAAACATTTGGACTTGAAACATCAGTGTCAAACCCAAAGCCCTCCAGCTAAGGGTAGCAAGTTCTCCAGAAAATGCTGACTGCCCATCTTCAGACCTCGTGCACCTTAAAACCATCAAGCAGCACCCCAAAGGCAAAGGAGGGATGGGGAAACGCTCGTGAGCTGGGCCATCTGGTCAGCCAGGGTGAGACTGGCTGGAGATTCCTCAGCCATGGCCTTCAGCCCCTCCACAACCCTCCTGAGATACTGAGAACCTGCAGGATGGTTCCTCCCCAGCCAACACCAGAAGTTTTTACTCTTCCCTATAGAATTATTCTCACGTCTGGAGCTTTTTAGGCCATTCCCGGCCTAGAAAGCCCAGCCTTTCCACAGAGCCGGCGCCGGAGGAAGGTGTCAGCCTCATGAAAAGGACAAACAGCTCCAAATACTCCCAACGGGACAACTTCATCTCATGCCTTTTGCGAAGGAAAAGCAGCAACCGCTCCCTCGTCCTTACGCGGGGGAGATAAGCACTAAACGTCGTACTGAAAACAGCATTTCTCCATAACCAGCGAAGCTTAAAACCTCGGGAGGCTTCTACTACTTACAGCCCTGAGTGTTAGAACTTCTGCCTGAAGTGAGATCTGGGGCACGAGAAAAAGCGAAGCCCATCTCCACCCAGCGCAGGGCTTGGGCTGGAGCTCGGGACCAGCCCGGCCACCACAGCCAGTGTGAACGGCCACGGCCATACGGTCGGGTGATGGCTTTTCTGCCCTTTGCACACCAAGGGATTCGCACTGCAGGTTTTCGCTGGCATATAACCAAGCCGTAATTCAGAGCACCACCATTCAGGCTCTTAAATTATCTCCACAATCAATTGAAAAGGATATTTCCATAATGCACTTCCAGGCACTTTAGTCAGAGATGCTCAAAAGTTAGCACAAAGTGCTCTTTTCGACCTTCTTGGGATGGCTACACCAGTTGGAAGAGTGAGCTTCGGAGAGGCCGCATGCATGGTGTCTTTCTTCTTTCACCTGTTGGCTCCACGTAGACCTCCCAGTAACACCCCGCTGCTCTCCGGTGCAGAAAATCCCAGCAAAAAAAAAAAAAAAGCTGTTCTCCATTGCTTGCGCAATTCCCCATCACTCATGCACGTACCGCCTTGCCCCACCACTCGCGCACGTGCCACCAACGTGGTGGCGGGGGTCTCATCTCGAGAACCCTCCTTGGGTGCGTGGAGCTGGCAGGAGAGACAGCCGTCACGTTTCTCACCTCCTGTGGGGAAAACGCAGCCTGTGGATCGGTAAAACAGGGATATCGGCAGTGCCTGACTCCACGGGAGCCTGTGAGGACGCCTGCACTCACACCCGCGAGCTGCTCGGGAATCACCGTAATAGGAGGAACGCAGACATCGCAGCCAGGTTTATACCATCCCAACCCGATTTATGCCATCCCACGCCAAACGCAGACAGCGGGAGTTTCGCTACAGATGGGAGCGAGCTGAATCAGGCCTCTCATCAGCTAAAACGCTATCGCTTTCGACTCACCATCTACGCAACCGCTACCTTGTAGAGCAAGACAACCTCTGAGCACCGGCTCACGGGAGGGAGGTGCTGCGCTCATGGGGCAACGGGTGGGCCAGAGCCCTCCCCGTGCGCTCGCTCCCAGGCTCCAAAACACCCGATCCCGTCGTATTTTGCCTCTCTGCTCCCCACCACACGGACACATCCCGGTAACGCAGCATTTCATCACCTAGAGACAGGGCAGACAAAGCAGCGTTGCCTGCAGTAAGACGTTGGCAGGTCTGTCCCCAGCCGTAACTGAATTATACCCAACGACAGCTGCAGAACGAACGGTCTCACGGCAGGGAAAATACAAAAATAGCAGCTAAAGTTGAGTTTTATCCCACCTAAATTCAGGCCTCCGCAGTAAAATGCGGACCCAAACCCCGCTACCAGGACTCCTGCAACCAGTGGAGAAAGGCAAAGAGGGAGGAAGGCACGTATAGGGGTGGGTATATAGGGAGAAATAGTCGTAAACTGAGATAAAGTTTGTTTTAAGCCTACGGGCAGGATTCTTACCCAAGCGTCTATTTCCCGGGGACGGATCCATCTCGGCGGGATGGTGCAGGGGAGCAGAGAGGCCTCTTGCTTCTACGCTTGACATTTAGAGTGTAATGTACTGCAAAAAGAGAATTAGTAACCACAGCCCCTTCTCGCTCAGCTGACTGTCTAGAGGAATTTACATCTTTTTGCTCTTTTTCCCTTCTTTCAGCTGTGCAGAGCTGGGGGCAGCGGCCGCCCTGCTTTCCAGCCCGTGTTCCAGCCACAAACACTCACCCAGGGATGCCGCTGAAGTTTTATATCATCGGCATTGCCGAGGGCTCGACAAACTTAACTTTCCGATTCGGGGGTAAATTGGTACCGGCAGGCAGGGGGGAAGAAAAAAAAAAAAAAACCCCCAAATAAAACTCACGCTTGTAAACGGGGCAGACTGGATCTCGAAATCACCGAGCGGCAGTAAGCCGGGCATGACACCTCGGTATTTTTACAGCCGTATTTTAGAGCAGAGCAGCGCCGGGGGAGGGCAGGGGATGCAGCACCCCAGCAGCGCCGGCCCCGCATCAGCGAGGCAAGGACGACGCTCTCGGCAAATCCACTTGACTCCCGCTGGGTTACTATTAATCATTCCTCATAACTTTCTACGTGGGATTTCAATCAGATTTGGACTATGGAGTTTATAGACTGATATAAATCAGGGAAAGAGCAGCAGCCAGGCTCCGCTGTTCCCAACAAACACGCACGGAGCACGCTCAATGCAGGACAGCTTTTTGGAGACAGCCCTACAAAGATTGTATAGAAAAGATGGGAATATTTTCCAGGGGAAATTAAAAGAAAACAAATAATAATACAGCAAGGAAATTATTTCGTATTCTGTATTCCCAAACCTCACCCAAGTGCCCGATCCACAGCCGCTGCGCCCAGACCAGCGCAGACACTCTGTAAGCATCCCTTGGCTGAAGGACTAACCTCAGTTAGCCTTTTAATTTAAAATACTGCTGAAGTAGCCGATTCAGCGAGAGATTTTATAGCCGCTATTTATTATTTGTACAGCCACAGCTCCAAGCGGCCCTTTGCCGTTCCAGAAAGGCGGTGGGACACACTGCCCTGCGGCACGGAGACGGTGGTTGGAGGCACACGGCGGGGTTTAGGAACCATCCCCTAATGACTCAACTGAAGCCCCAGGACCAGACACAGGCAGCGAAACCCCAGCTCATGCCACGAGGTGGGGTGTGGTGAAGGATTTGCTGGACGCGACCCTCGGCTGAGGAGCAGCAACTCGGTATTTAGTGTAAGACACGAAGCACCGGGCAGGCACGAGCATCTCCCCCACGGCTGCAGCCCTCCTCCAGGGCTGGGGCAATCCCTTCCATCACTGGTGACTGAGGAATCACAGAATGGCTTGGGTCAGAAGGGACCTTAAAGCCCACCCAGCGCCACCCCCTGCCCTGGGCAGGGACACCTCCCACCAGACCACGTTGCTCCAAGCCCCGTCCAACCTGGCCTTGAACCCCTCCAGGGATGGGGCAGCCACAGCTTCTCTGGGCAACCTGGGCCAGGGGCTCACCCCCCTCACAGCAAACAATTTCTTCCCAATATCCAATCTAAATCTCCCCTCTTCCAGTTTAAAACCATCACCCCTCAACCTATCACACTTAAGCCCAACTAGTCCAAAGGCAAGACCTTTTTTTAACCCTTAACTCTTTATTTGGCTCAAAACCTTTCCGAGAGACCCTGATAATTTCAGACGAACTATAACAACGCTCGTGATCCCGCAGGGAGTGGTGTTGACCCAGGACAGGGACGTTTTGCTTTGTAAATGCAAGCGTGAAAGGCAGCAAGGCGAGAGAAAGAGACGGAGATTCCTTCATTACAGCAAATAGGCGGTGTAACGGGACACGAGGGAGCTGGGCAGCTCGTCTGCCTCCCTCCTTAAAACAACGCTCGGGTATTTTTGGCGGAGTCTATTTACGGTCTCCTACGGTCTAAAGTCTATTCACTTGCCACCAAAGGACTTAAGTATCCACCAGCTCCTTTTTTTACATTTTTAGAGCACATTTCACACTTGATCGGGGCTCAAAGCTCTTCACGGGCAAACGTAGTTTCCCACATCATCCCAGGTGGGGGGGGGGGCGGACTGACTTTAAAAAATATATAGACATATTCCAACTAGGCGCTCACCCAGCGCGGATGAGACACAGACCTGCCAGGCTGAGCCAGAGACAGACCCCAGGCCGTGGGAGGTCAGAAAACGTGCAATTCAACTTTCGCTTGATACGCACTTCATCTCTCTGGAGCATCCGCGAGCCAGAGGTCCGGTACCCGGAGCCGAGCGCACGTGAAAACGAAGCCAACGCGGCCCATTTCAGGGCTTTTCGTTGCTTCTACCTTGAAATAACCTCAGAAGATATTCATAAGCCAGGCAAGGGAATGAGTTTGTTCAGCACGCACAGCATGGTTTTAAACTAGCAAAATATCCTTTTAATTAGCTTGCTGAGTGTATACATATCTATCTATCTATATATTTATATATCTATCGCCACCAGAACCTGCCAGCCCCTGAAACCCGCTGCCTCTTCCAGTTTCAAGGATGAGATGAGGATTTTACTCGCACCGCAAAGACCCTTTCGGCACCAAGTGCCAAATCCTTGGTCCGATCACCTTGTGCAAACCACTCGGTTTGGCATCCCAGCCCCTATAGAGAGACTCCTCTTTTCAATACAAGGGCAGAAGGGTTGCCCCTGGCCAACCCTACGCTGGGAGGGAAGGGGATTTGGTGGACAACACCCCTCATCGCGCTGTAAGAGCCACCGGCTGCTCCCGCAGAGGCAGGACACTGCAATAACGCCAGATTTTGAGAACCTGCACTCAAAATGAATATGTACGTTTCTTTTCAAGCACTCCCTGGGATGCCGCCTGACAGCATCGCTTTGCCCCCGCCCCCCTTTACGGCAGCGCCAGTTCACAGGGCAGCAACCAAAGTCGCTCCGAAGAAGCCCAGACGCCACCAGTGACGGGAGCATCCTCTGATCCAAATGTAACCGCCCCTAAAAGCACGCTGCAACGGCTTCCGAAAGCAACTGCGTAAAATGTCTTTACATCTCTCCTCTTTTTGCCTTTTATTTTAAGTTTTATGTAAGCAGCACGCATTGGTTCCTGCCCTCCTAACTAATAAAAGCACCAGAAAAAACTTTCTCGAGGAGAAAACACTCACTGTGAAACAACCCAGCACCAAACTCCCTGAGCCCTCCGCCCGTGCACCCCAGGCAGGCCCTGAAATTACAGGTATCGTGACTTCCTTAACAACTTTCCCCTGGTCTTATTTTACGGTTCGCTTCGCAGGAGTAAGCCCACAGTAATCACGAACGAAATTCAACTCTAAAACGGTAAAAACCAGCTGTTCAGAAATGTAAAGGCTTTATTTTGTAATTACTTTGACACTAGCTCCTAAAAGGCTCGGCTCTTTAGCAGTCCGTTTGAGCAGCTCACTGAATAAAGATTTTCCTTCTCTCCATTTCAAGGAATTTATTTGATGTAATTTCTACGCCTGACGATATCCTGCACATCCAGCACATAAACGCACTCGGCTCTATTTGCTTAGCGGCACCAATAAGGGAAGACTATTCCATAAATTCCTTCAAGTGGCCTTTAGAGAGATTTTGATACTAAACCTACCAATAAAAACGGGGGATTTTAGGCTGAGCCGTGCAATTCCTATGCAGGAGATCCACGAGTCGGTGCATGGCCGTGTCCTGCAGAGACGTGAGGGGCCAGAAGCCGCAGGGAGCTGCGTTGTGAAGATGCTGTGAGGGGTTGGAGACGCAGGAGCTGCGTTGTGAAGATGCTGTGAGGGGTTGGAGATGCAGGAGCTGCGTTGTGAAGATGCTGTGTGGGGTTGGAAATGCAGGAGCTGCGTTGTGAAGATGCTGTGAGGGGTTGGAGACGCAGGAGCTGCGTTGTGAAGATGCTGCGTGGGGTTGGAGATGCAGGAGCTGTGTTGTGAAGATGCTGCG
>VXBH01007266.1:204467-218594 GCA_013400035.1 Rynchops niger
GGAGCTGCGTTGTGAAGATGCTGTGGGGGGTTGGAGACGCAGGAGCTGCGTTGTGAAGATGCTGTGTGGGGTTGGAGATGCAGGAGCTGCGTTGTGAAGATGCTGTGGGGGGTTGGAGACGCAGGAGCTGCGTTGTGAAGATGCTGTGTGGGGTTGGAGATGTTGCTGAGGGTCAGGATGCTGCGTGGAACTGCGGTGGCCGGCATGCTGGGGATGCAAAGCTGCCGCAGCACGGGATCTGCTCGCAGAAGGATGCAAGTGGGGAGCGATGCTCAGCTGCAGCAGGAACCCTTTTCGCAGCCAAGATGGGCTGTGTTTGAAACAAGGGCTCCAAGGGATGCTGCGCTTGGAAGCAAAGAGCCATTGCGTGACTCAAATGCCAGACAGATTAATTAAATGACGTGGATGGAGAACTACCTTTGGGTAAACAACAGGAAACTCTTAAAATGCAAGTCCAAGAGAAAATCTTTTATGAACATCCCACCGCTGGCACTCTAAATGTGAAAGTCTTTGGGGGTGCACGGTCTGTCCCGACAGGCCAGGAAAAACAGGAAGAGAGAAAAAAAATGAGCATCATCGAAGTGGCTAAATCCAAGAGCCCTCAACCCAAAAACCTTCCCTTGGGTGCTTTGGCAGAGCGGGGATGGAGCATTTCTCACTGGAGCAGATTCTACCATAAACGTTTCTTTTTTTCCTTCCAAAACCATCCATTGTTGTAACTCCAGATATTCTGAGTTACCTGCAGAGCCTCCTCACATCCCACAGAAGTTTCAGCCTCACCGGGGAAGTCCGTGACAGCTTCATCCGGGCTCTGCATTTTTAATCCAGTCAATTTTCTTCCCGCCCCCCCACCCCAGCCCCGAATTTGCTGCCCTGAGCAGTCCCTCGGCCGTGGGCGAGCGGACACGGTCTCATCCGTCACGATGAAATAAGAAATAGGGAAGGAGCGTGGCTGGAAGCCCTCTGCGCTTTCCTCTCTCCCTGGTGACTTCTTAAAAGCATCTCCGGATCCTGGAAAGCCTCACGTGCTCCGTCGAGGGCTTTTGCAGGCGCTTGTTCCCAACCAAGTCAGCTCTACAGAGTCAGCCTTGGAGATGTTATTTGTCTGAACTAAGTCAGCCTGAGCTGATGCATTTTGGACCATGGCAGCTTTCACAGCTGATCTATCTGAGATGCCAAGTCAATATACAAAGCAGAGAAGGGAGTCAGGGGAGGAAAAAAATAGCTACTAGGGGAGAGCAAGGAGGGGTTTATGGCATGGAGATGGTCCTGCATCTGTGGAAAAGGCTTTTTCCTTTCTTAGTTTTGGTTGCCCCAAGGAGAACTGGAAGTATCCCGCTGCTGAGGAAAGGCTGAGGGACCTCGGGCTGTTCCGCCTGGAGAAGAGCAGGCTGAGAGGGGAGCTCAGCAATGCTCAGCAAGAGCTACAGGGCTGGTGTCAGGAGGATGGGGCCAGGCTCTGCTCAGTGGTGCCCGGGGACAGGACAAGGGGTAACGGGCACAAACTGGAACATGGGAAGTTCCACCTCAACATGAGGAGGAACTTCTTTGGTGTGAGGGTGGCAGAGCCCTGGCACAGGCTGCCCAGAGAGGTGGGGGAGTCTCCGTCTCTGGAGACATCCCAACCCCGCCTGGACGCGTTCCTGTGCCACCTGCTCTGGGTGACCCTGCTCTGGCCGGGGCTTGGAGGGGATGATCTCCAGAGGGCCCTTCCAGCCCCGGCCAGTCTGGGATTCTGTGAAGGGAAAATGGCAACTCATCCTGGAGGACCGTTTTGTGATGTTCTCCCCCTGATTGCTTGTCCTGCTTCTGTCTTCACCCTTATTGAGGGTAATCCCTTTCTCCACGCTTAGATCTACATCAGTAAGACATAAAGGCTCAAACTGACCCTGCTATGAGACTGATGCTCCAACATGAGCTGGATGCAAACTCCCGGGGCAGGGACCATCCCCATGCACCTCCTGCTCCAGCACTGCAGTCCAAGGTTCGACTTGGAGCCATAGTTTCACAAGGCAAAATAATCAAGTCCTGTAGCCCCAATGCTGGCCACCACAGTGCTGTCCATCCTGGATAAACCCCATTTCCCAGCCTTTTGGGTTTCAACAAGAGGGAACGTACCAAGCATCCTCCGTGCTGTGTGACACGGCGCAGCATCGCAAAGACCTGAGCATGTTGGGGGAACATGTGCTGCTCACTCCCCTTGGTTTTCCTGGATCTCAACAGCTTAGTGGGTCATGGCCAACCTGTCTCACACCGTCTGGGACGGGGCTTAGCTCCTACACCAGCTAGGTGCCTTTAGGAGATAAGCTGCCCCCCACACAATATAGGCGTACAGATACACACCTCAAAAGCAACACGGAGTTATGGGAACCATTTACCAAGAAATAACAATGACGAGGGAAAGGAGCAGCTCCAGAGAGAGGTGAACGAGCGTTTCCTTCATCTACAGCAATGTGAGCCAAAAGCAACTCAATATAGATGGATTATCAGAGATGGCACCCAAATGGGGTCTCCCCTGACTACTCGACCAGCGAGGAAATGCCCCGTGTCCTTACCAAGAGCCATCTTCAGGGACTAGCAATTACCAGTCAATTAAAAGCAAAGCAGCTTCAGGTTAGAGCAACCATAGCTGTCTGAAATGCTAAAAGCTTCTGTAAAGCAACGTAATAACTCGGGTCATTATTCCCTCCACACCTTATAATTTTGTTAGTCATCGCATCGGGTTATTTCCCCTTGCTCCTGGGCTACTCGGCTGCCCAGCAAAGCCGCGCTATTCGCAACGTATTTTATTATCAGCAAAGCAAGGGCTGACAGCTTGAAAGCTCGTTGTTGTTAACGGAATAACAGACCTGGCGCAGAAGCAAATGACAAGCTGCAGAGGCAACTGGAGGACCCCAGGCAAGGAAAACCGAACCAGAAAATGAGCAGAACTAAACAGGCCAGCAGGGCGAGGGAGGTGATTCTCCCCCTCTACTCCACTCTCCTGAGACCCCACCTGGAGTACTGCGCCCAGTTCTGGAGCCCCTACTACAAGAGAGATATGGACGTGCTGGAACGTGTCCAGAGAAAGAGCCATGAGGATGATCCGAGGGCTGGAGCACCTCTCCTGTGAGGACAGACTGAGGGAGTTGGGGGTGTTCAGTCTGGAGAAAAGGCGGCTCCGGGGAGACCTTACAGTGGCCTACCAGTATCTCACGGGGGCCTACAGGAAAGCTGGGGAGGGACTTTTTAGGATGTCGGGTAATGGTAGGACTAGAGGGAACGGATTAAAACTAGAGATGGGACGATTCAGACTGGACATTAGGAAGACGTTCTTCCCCATGAGGGTGGTGAGACACTGGAACGGGTTGCCCAGAGGGGTGTTGGAAGCCCCATCCCTGGAAGTTTTTAAGGCCAGGCTGGACGGGGCTCTGAGCAACCTGATCTAGTGGGAGGTGTCCCTGCCCATGGCAGGGGGGTCAGAACTGGATGATCTTTAAGGTCCCGTCTAACCCTGACAATTCCATGATTCCATGATTCTAAATCCCTCCAACCTTCTCCTTCTGATGCGTTGGGGTGAGCCCTGGCCAAACCCACAAAGGGCTGAAATTGCAATGGAAGCAGGGAAGTGGAGCATGGATTTCTCTCCTGAAGCTGAAGGCTCCATCTTAGTGTTATGCCATTATTATCTACCGATCTCCACGACCTGGCAGGCTCCAGGTGGATTTCGAGAGATGTTAAGGCTGAGCCTCGAGACAGCCCTGATGCAGGTGCAGCAACAGGTTGTGCCGTGGTGGGATGCTCTTGGGTTTCACCCCAGAAAGCCACACAAAAAAAGAAATTTGGGCACCTCAAGAGATGGGTGTGTTAAGGTGAGCAGCCAAGGAAGAAAAAAATGGAAGACAGCGGGGACGTCTTGGGTTTTTCTAGAAGCCATGGAGGAAGAAAAACTCAAGAAGCAAACACAAACTTATTTTCAGTTTCTACATTACCAAAAGCAACAGGGTCAGCAATACCATCGTGAGCAATCCGTACTTTAGGGACATGACACACATCAACTTCAAACCCATCCCAATTAAACAGCTGAACTGACCTACCCTTGGAAATTGCAGATGCAATTTAATTTAACACAAACAATGTTTGCTTCTCCGTAATTTCTTTTGCCTTTTTTTTTTTTTTTAATTAAAAAAAACCCCAAACACTTGTTTTTGACTAAAAAAAGGGAAAACAAAATGAAGAACTCCAGTCTACAATATAAAGACCTTAGCTCCAAAGGAGCTCTTTTGCCCATGAACGTGGCCAGCCACAGACAATCCCCCAGCACGAACCCACTCCATGCTTGGGAGATTTAAAAAAAACCAACCCAAAAGGTTATTACTTTGTAGACTTTCTGTCCAGAAAGTTTTATTTAAGATTTCATTTTAATAGCTTGAGTTCTCAATGCCAGCCAGCGCTCGCTGCCAGGGGGCTGCGGTGGTGGCACCTCCACCTCCCTGAGCAGGACGCTTCGTCTGCCGCTCTCTTTTTATGTCGCTATTACATTACCCATCATTTCATGACATTTATAAGCTCGGATGGATCCCATTAGCTAATCAGTGTTAACGGCTACCTGGTCTATCTTATCCAGGTCAATGGGTTTTGAGGAAAGCAGATTAATGTTTCAAACCCTTCAGGTTTAATAAGTCTTTTAATAATCCCCATATGCATGTAGCGGGTATGTGTGCACTGGAGCAAATAGTTCATTTTGATATGACCAAGCATCACAACCTTTGGGGTCCACCTCCCTGAGTCTCCACTTGGCCCCATGGGTCCCCCATGGCCACCGCTCTCCTCTGCGTATGGTGGCCATACGAAACGACTCTTTTTATCCAGAAACAAGGACTAGAAGCAAGAAAAACAGGACAAGCCCCCCTGGGGAAGGCTTCTAGGTGCTTTAGACATCTTGAAGAGGGATGGGGGTTAGACAGGGAGAACGCAATTAATCTCACTTAGTGTTATTTATCAGCAACGTGCCAGGTCCAACAACAGACACAGCAAGGACGCAAGGCACGCCTTCCCTTCCACAGGCACCTCAGGATAAGCTGAATTAATGGCCACGTGGGTCTAACTCTCTTCGCTAACCACGATGGAAACCCGCGGCTCACACATTCTCTCCTTGAGCGCCGCTGACACCCCAGGAGCATCGCTTGGCTTTTATCAGGTTTTGCAGATTTTACAACAAAAAAAAAAAAAAAAAAAAAAAAAAAAAAAAAAAAAAAAAAGAAAAGAAAAAAATCCCCCCCTGCAGATGTTAACATCTTCCCCGAGGAAGGAGCAGGCACCTGGGGCTCCCGCTGTGCTGATGCCTTTGGCGGCCAGCGATGCTCCGCACTGCTTTCTGCGCCTGTGGCAGGGTATGATGGAGCCAGATCCTCTGCCCATCTTTGCTCTTCCAGGTTGTTTTCAGCGAGCACTAGGGATGAGTCACCTGCTTCCGAACTTGTTGCTCCAATTTCAGCTCCCGTGCTCACCCCAACCACCCGCTGCCCACACGTTAAACACAATCAAGCTAATTCAGAAAGATAACGTCCCCGGCTGCCCAGCCTTCCGGATGCTTCGATCGTTATTTACTTAGGAAGTGATTTTTGCAAATCATGAACATACAAGGACCAAAAGAGCAACCACAGAATCCCAGACNAAGAGACCCAAATCCCTCAGCCTTTCTTCATCAGAGAGGGGTTCCAGTCCCCTCAGCATCTCGGTGGCCCTTTGCTGTCCCCTCTCCAGCAGTTCCCCGTCCTTCTGGAACCGGGGAGCCCAGCACTGGCCCCAGTGCTCCAGCCGTGGCCTCCCCCGGGCAGAGCAGAGGGGGAGGATGAACCTCCCTCCACCTGCTGGCCACGCTCTTCTCGATGCCCCCCAGGATGCCATCGGCCTTCTTGGCCACAAGGGCCCATTGCTGGCTCATGGTCACCCCGTTGTCCCCCAGGACTCCCAGGTCTCTTTCCACCGAGCTGCTCTCCAGCAGGTCAGCCCCAACTGTCCTGCTGCGGGGGGTTGTTCCTCCCCGGGGGCAGCACCCTGCTCTCGCCCTTGTTCAATTTCATACTCTCTGCCCAACTCTCCAGCCAATATCAAGGCACGGAAAAAATGACCAGGTTGCTTTTTGCTTTGGAGCACAGGGAATTCATTTTGCATCCGCGCAAGGAAATGCCATAGCTGGGGTGCAACCGTGCTCCTGAAGGAGGTATCTGAGATGCAGGAAAGCCTTGCTTGCAGCCTAACAAACCCCATATTATAGCCCTATTATACATATTATAGTGAGTAAAAAACACACATGAAGCGATATCTCAAGTAACAACCTGGTCTGTGCTGTGCCCGTCCCCTTGCCTCTCACAAGCTGCTGGTGGGGCTGCTCCAAGCCCTGTCCCCCATCGCCTCGCTCCGCCGGGAGCCGCAGGGCTCCCCAAAGGGCTTCGAGCCCATTTCCCCGCAGGTCTTGAGCGCGATTCCACATTAGAATCTTCGACTTCTGCACGGCGAGCTGCTGTGCCGAGGGGAGAGCGTGAGCCCTCTCGCCCTGCGCCGATGCTCGGCCGAGGGATAACTGCATCCTCCTGGTACCGCTGTCATTAACGCCCAAGATGACCACTTTTCTTGCTTTTCCCCATTTCTTATCTGAAATTTGTCTAACCGAGATGACAGGCAACACTGCTGATGTTCAATACACCTGCTTCCTGTAAAACACTTCCAAAATGAAGTCTTCAACTCAGAACTCCTCACTGTCTCCGCTGTACCCACGCAAGCGGGAGCTTCGCAAGGGCTTTCCAGGCCTGGGGGATATTTCCTTTGCCAAATTTCGTGGCACTTCAAAACCAAACTGCAGTCCCATGCATCTTTCCTACCAGGCAAAAAGTGTTTTCTTTCTTTTTCATGCTTTCCCCTCCTTCAGTCACATGAGTGAGGCAGCCCAATGCCAGCTTCCACGTGGGGCAGTGGCCAAGGAGAGTTTCAACCCATGAGAATCAACCGTGAAAGTTGAACCCAGCTGACACAAAGACCCTTTAGACCACCCCAATACATCTGAGCATGAGTTTAAATGCTGCGAGACTGCCATCCATCTCCATGCTGCGCCAGAGTCCCTGTGGGACCTTGGTCATGTCACTTGACATACATGGTCCCCACCAGAGAGCCCCACGTGCCTGCTGCTCTCCCGCTATAACTCGGCCCAACCTACTCCCATCTGCCTGGGTGTCTGCAGAACAAAGCCCTAATCCCAAATCCCTTTTGAATGTAAGCTAAAAATAAAACAAGTCTAAGCACTGACCAAATCTCTTTCTAGACATCAGTTATGGCGGCTGAGGTGTGAGTGATGCTCTCTCCACCACAGCTGCTGTTTGGCTGTTTGCATCACACCCTATCAGAATTCAGGGACGTATCATCCCGTGGCAGCCAGGCATGCTTCGTAGATAATAAATCATAGATAAATCATAAAATGGTTCGGGTTGGAAGAGACCTTAAAGATCATCTAGTTCCAACCCCCTGCCCTGGGCAGGGACACCTCCCACCAGACCACGTTGCTCCAAGCCCCGTCCAACCTGGCCTTGAACCCCTCCAGGGATGGGGCAGCCACAGCTTCTCTGGGCAACCTGGGCCAGGGGCTCACCACCCTGGCAATCACTAATTTCTTCCTCAGATCTCATCTCAATCTCCCCTCTGCCAGTTTAAAACCCTTCCCCCTCGTCCCATGGCTCCCCTCCCTGCTCCAGAGTCCCTCCCCAGCTTTCCTGGAGCCCCTTGAGGGACTGGAAGGGGCTCCAAGGTCTCNGTTCTCCGCCCAGTCGGAGTTGGGCTTGGGATTGCCCCGACCCACGTGCAGGACCTTGCACTTGGCCTGGTTGAAATTGGTGCGGTTGGCACAGTCCCACCTCTCCAGCCTGTCCAGGTCCCTCTGGATGGCATCTCTCCCCTCCAGCGTGTTGACTGTACCACACAGCTTGGTGTCATCGTCCAACTTGCTGAGGGTGCGCTCGATCTCACTGTCCATGTCGCCGACAAAGCTGTCAAACAGCACCGGTCCCAGTACCGACCCCTGAGGAACCCCACTCATCCCTGGTTGCTACTTGGACATCGAGCTGGTGAGAGCAACTCTCCGCCTGTGGACCATCCAGCCAATTCCTTATCCACTGAGTAGGTGTGCCCGTCAAATCCATGTCTCTCCGACCCATCCCCCTCCTCCAGGAAGGAAAGCGACTGTGTGGCGGTGAGTGACAAAAATTGGACGGGACTGCTGGCAGCTTGCGAGGATGCAGGGATCATCTCTGCACTCCAGCACGGTCCTTCTGCAGGTGTTGAAAAGCAAACGGGGTCATCGTTCAAGACTGGGGTTGGTAGGTGCTACACGAACAATAAGGAAAAGCTCCAACTCCCTAAAGCCAACACTGAGCTGGAAATAACTGGAAAATTAGAAGTGACGGGAGTTCATGACGCTACCCGGGGATGGGGGAGTTGGGCTTTAAGGAGACCGAAGGGTGGACTCGGGTGCTAAGCTCTCCCAACACACTTTTAACCCCGTCACAGGATCAGCAGCCGGTGACAGCGCCAGGTCTGGGATAAAACACTTTTTATGCCAAAACCTACCAAAACCTGCTTGGTGGCCGATGGCGGCTTTCAGAAGCGGGGCGCTTGTGCTACCCCGAGACTGGGCACAGGCTTGCCTGGATGAGCATTCCCTGGAGGAGGGAATTTAAAGTGGATACATAAAGTGCATTAACCTCGGAGCGAACTACCCCTTCCCGCCCTGCCACGGCCAGACTTGGCTTTGAATTTCAACTAAACAAGGTTAAAGCTTCTAATTCTGGAGAACCGTCTCACGGAGAGCTTTAATGTGCTCTAATGAGCTTCCCTGAATCCTAAACGTAATTTTCCACTTGCAGCATAAACTAAGACACTGAAATCATAATAAAGCATGAAATTGGCCTGTGGATGGGGAGAGAATATGGTGCAAAAGGCAAAGCTTATTATTATTATCTTGAGTTGTCAACAGTCCCTGTAAAATACCCCCTACGAGCGGCTGGTGCCCGTGCCCAGCTCTGGGCACACGTCCCAGGTCTCCCCCCTTAACCAGGTCACCGCAACGCAGGGGGCTCTGCGACATCGCTCTGTTTAATCTCCGGTTTAAAAGCAGAAATAGGGAAAAGGCAGAGAAATGTAGTTACTCGGCCAAGAGACGCGAACCCAGGAAGGCAGCGAGGAGAAACGTCCCGGAGCAGCATCCCCCAGCCTCGCCGAGGGCGGCCCCGCTCTGCCGGGGGGACGGATGTGGAACCGCCTGCTGGGGAAAGCGGACGCTCTAAGGGCTTTTCCAGCAGGAAAATGAGCCGGGCAAAGCAGCCGGGGCTATAAAGACAGATAGCATGTTTAATTAAGCCCGACTATGACACAGGTTTTAGGATGAGGGTTTCTATACACCCTTCTTCGCGCACCGCACGGACAGAGTCACGCTGCAAACCGACCCCCCCGCAGGTCAATCCGGCCGAACGTGATGCCAATTAAACACAGCTCCAAAAAAAGCTCGCACAAACGAATCGCGGGACGAGGGCTGTTTACCGGGGGGGCAGCAGGCTCTTCATTACCCGCTCGTGGCAGGAGCGCCTGCGAGCGGAGCTGGAAGGCGATGTGGTAACGAGGAGGACGACGGTGTGACGGGCACACGTGCTTCGCTCTCGGTCACCCCCAACCAAGGACAGGGGCTATAAATTGGGTAACAAATTGGCTAACGGGATGGAGGTGGGAGGCCACCCCGAGCAGACGCGGGTCAGCGAGGCCCCGTTAGCTGTTGGCTTTGCTTATTAATGACCGAGCTCGGTCTGTCGAGTGGAAATATTAATACTGCCAGTGCCACAGATTGTCTTCGGGATGACTGAAAGACGTGACGAGCAGGCACCGGTGGGGGGAGGGGGGGGTGGAAAAAAAAAATAGCGACAGATTTTTGCATGAGTAAGTCAAGAAAGAGGCATCCGAGGAGGGAAAAATAAAAACAACACCAAAACACACCAAGCAAGGAACAGTCTCCCCCGCGAGCGGGCAGCGAGTGGAGGAGAGAGGGCTGGGAGCGCCTGGGGATAAGTGGGTTTTCTCCTGGGGATCACAGCTATTATGGCAAGCTGGAGGAGAAAACCTCTGGACGTGTGTCAGGTCATCTCTGGCTGAGGGGAATGACTAGTTTTTCTCCTATTTTCTCATTCTAAAAAAAAAAACAAACCCTGGACCCTATAGCCCCTACAGGACAGGGAGGTTGCTGAGGACCCCGTTGCAGAGCTCTCTCTGGCATCACGGCAGAGAAGCGGCACTGAACATCCGTGATTTTCCAGGGTGGTTTCCTCTCCTTTGAGGAGAGGAACAGGGAGGGACCTTCAGCGTGGTCCCTGCCACCCATCACCATCACACATCCACCATCCCCCCAGCAGCTGGCACCGCTGTTCGCGTCGGGCCGTGGAGAAGTCGCTCCTCCCTCAATCCCCGGGATGCCAAGAGCTCCCGAATTCCTTCTTGAAGCCAAACCCACCTCCCAAGGTGAGGACTGGCCAAGGAACATCACACCAACCCAAGGTCTCCCACTCCCATCCACGGACGGACACGAACCGCCTGCGCCCGGCCAGCAGAGGACGTGGCTTTATTCCAAGAGCAGAAGGCCTCCCAAATTCAGACCGTTTCCACGGACGCTGATAAAGTCAGCCCAGACAATGGGCAGCATCACTCCGGCTGCAACGCTGCGGTCTAGACAGAGCCTAGAGTGGTGGCCTTCCCCTTCGTGTGACTAATGTGTCTAGATTGTCACCAAAACAAGCGCGCGCCGCATTTGATCCGCAGGTCTTAGACTCCAGCTCCCTTTCCTAGTTCCTCTGCAATTTAACTTACTTTCTGGGAGCTTGATTTTAAAGAGCAGTGGAAGGAGACACCTAAAAATGTTAATATAGAAGCAGCACGTTTTCCAGTTCCTTTGAACAGAAGAACGAAAGCAAGCAGAGGCCAGGGACAGGCCAGTCCCACTCAAGAAGGAAAGATCACGGTGCCTTAAAAGAAAAGCAACTCTAAGACTCCAATAAGGATTTTACGTGAAAGAAAGAAAAAGAGATTTAAAAAAAAAAAAAAAAAGACGTGCAAAACTTATTTTACAAGTCTTATTTTGCTGTATTTGCTATAAAGCACCAAGAACCGCGCAACCTGCCACCGAAACAATGTTTTGGAAAGAAGGAGAAGAAAATCCAAATGAAGGTGAGTTTCTCCCTCACCCTCCCTGGAGCCACGCTCATTGGATCCACCCTCCATCTCCGACCCGGCGCAAGCCTCGGGAGAGCCGCCCTGACCGGCAACACGCTTCGGCAACAACGGAAAAGCAGAGGAGAAACCACTTCTGGGCTCCATAAGCCCGGGCAGACGGCTCAGGCTTCTCCCGCAGAACAGCATCTCCAGCTCCACAGCGGACATCGCATCGTGGCACAACCTGGGGAGCATCCTACAAAACCTTGACTTGAAATGAAAGCCTCCAAATAGGGTTTTTTCCTCAAAATCCACACTTTTTACCAACTGTTTGGACAAAACTCAAAGAGGTGGTGACTCGAAGCAAGGAGCGGGCGTTTTTTGTGGTACCGCTCCATGCAAGAGAGGACTCCAACGACAACGGTGGTAGCCAAGGTGAAGACCCAACCAGACCATGTGTCCCAGCAAGCGCCGCTCAGGAGGGGACCGTCACCGCGCACCACAGCTGAGCACAGACGCAATGATGGGGGGACCTTCCTTCTGCCAAGGCAAAGCACCAGGTGGAGCAGCCCATGGGGGATAAGAGGCTGGAAACCAGGAGTCTGGGGAGCAGAAGACCCACCCATCACGAGTTATTCAGACTCACAGTGAGATAAACTGGATGCCGAGTGTGTCTTAGAGCCTCGAGTAAAGCAAAGCACCATGTCCTGAGATGATCCCATGTGGGATTCTTGCAGGGGTAAGTGTAAATCATAGAATCACCGAATCATAGAATCTTCATGGTTGGAAAGGACCTTTGAGATCACCGAGTCCGACCATACACACACAAAAAAACCCAAACCCCTACAATCTCTGCCACTAGAGCACGCCCTGAAGTGGCAAATCTACACATTTCTTAAATACCTCTAGGGATGGCGACTCAACCACACGTTCCTGGGAACCAAACGTGTGGAACTAAATCCACATGTTCCCGGGACCGATGCTCTCCAGAGACAGCATTAAACTACCTGGAGGTGGCTTAGGGCTGTGCAGGAGGGTCTCAGGCAGTTGGACTACAAAATTTGAGGCCAAAGAACGTGCTGTCACATCGCGTTTGGAATTAAAACAACCCCAAGGGGGCTTGCACCCTGCCTTAGCACGGGCACAGAGGCATCCACCTCCCCCAAGGCTTTCTCTGCCTTCCTCGCGGGAACCCCAGGTACCCGGCAGCATCTCAAATAATGAGGTTTACAGACGAAAATCTTGTCGTCGTTACCATGTCTGAGGAGCTGCTGGGACACACAGCTACACAAACCGAGACCGGCAGGACAGATCTCCCCTCCGGAGCTTCCTGGCAGCATCATTTGCCGTCTGAAACAGCTTATTCAGTGTCTCTTTTAACGACTTTATGCTGGTGCTTTGTGCTGGCAGGCAGTTCGCTCTGCAAGGGTCTTTCTCATTTCAGAGATCGTATCTGCCTTGTACATTTTGCATTTTATTCGGAATACATCTATCACGCCAGTGACATTTACGGATAAACTACAGAGCTCCTGCAACACAGTAAAATCCTTGAGACCGATGCACTTCTCTCTGCCTTCCAAGCTAAGCTGGAAATGCTGGGACAGCTAAAGGTAAATAACACGCTTTGATGGGTTTTGTGGGCAAACAAACAAATCATCTGATGAAACATCGCTTGTATTTCTGGGCTCCAGTCCTGGGGAACCGTTTTGCTCCTTGCAGGCTGCCAGAGGAGAGCATCACCAGCGCTCCCATTAATCAACTTTTAATTGAAAGCAGACAAAAAACCCCCCTCGCACCTAATGAGGAGGTGAGGGAGCCTGGAAGAGGTGCAGGCTTCTGATTATCCCTGGGGAATAGGAAGGGTGGATTTCATTTTGAGAAGTAACCAGGATGCCCTATCAGCTCAGCATTACGGATATACTCAGCTGCTGCCGCCGCTGTGGAGTTCAGCGCGGATGCCCTCGGGGTTTTCGTATCACAAAGGATTCGCCTTCATTGCATTAATACTTTGGGCTTTAGTGACCATCCCTACTCACAAGAAGGCATCATGCGCATCATGGAGCCACCAAAGGCAGCAAGTTGGGCAGATAACCATCTATCATAGAACCATAGAATCACAGAGTGGTTTGGGTGGGAAGGGACCTTAAAGCCCACCCAGCGCCACCCCCTGCCCTGGGCAGGGACACCTCCCACCAGCCCAGGTTGCTCCAAGCCCCGTCCAACCTGGCCTTGAACCCCTCCAGGGATGGGGCAGCCACAGCTTCTCTGGGCAACCTGGGCCAGGGGCTCACCGCCCTCACAGCAAGGAATTTCTTCCCAATTTCTAATCTAAACCTCCCCTCTTTCAGTTAAAAACCATTCCGCTTTGTCCTGTCGCTCCCCTCCCCAATCAAGAGTCCCTCCCCGGCTTTCCTGGAGCCCCTTTAGATACCTGCAATATTTTGAGGCCAGGCAACGAAAGCCATATAGAGAAAAAGTTTTCCTGCAGCTCCATAAAGCCTTCTATTTATTGCCTGAGGAGCCACGTGCCGTCACAGAGCCCCTCCGAGTCCCTGGCGCTGACGACGTCCCAGGGGATTGGTTTCACAGACCCTTGACACACCTGCAAAGCCATTCCAGGCAGGTGAATATCTTCACACGTGCTGGCTTCAAACGCTGGTGGTGTTTCGGGGGGAGCCGGGTCTGCCCCTGCGCCCGACAGGACAGCATCTCCTTAGCGCGGAGCATTATGGTAATTTCTGCAGCAAAACCTCCTATAACTCATGTCAGCACAAGCGACGCCTCTGCCCGAGCAGCTCAAATTCCCGCTTTTTCGTTGTAATAACGTCTCCGTTTCCGACGAGTCTCCCGCACTTTGAAGCGGAGTCCCATTTTCTGCCACAACCCTCCCCCCGCCCCTCTTATTTT